>PVKU01008494.1:0-73144 GCA_004027475.1 Anoura caudifer
CATCATCAAAATGTCCATACTACCCAAAGCAATTTACAGATTCAATGCAATACCTATTAAATTACCAATGGCATATTTCACAGACATAGAACAAACACTTCAAAAATTTATTTGGAGCCATAAACGACCTCGAATAGCTGCAGCAATCTTGAGAAAGAAGAGCCAAGTAGGAGGGATTACAATACCTGATACCAAACTGCATTACAAGGCCACTGTAATCAAAACAGCCTGGTACTGGCACAAAAATAGACACATGGACCAGTGGAATAGAATAGAGAGCCCAGAAGTAAACTCATTTCTCTACGGTCAATTAATATTTGACAAAGGAGGCAGCAACATAAAATGGAGTAAAAGTAGCCTCTTCAACAAGTGGTTTTGGGAGAACTGGACAGCTACATGCAAAAAAATGAAACTTGAACACCAACTTACACCATACACAAAAATAAATTCAAGGTGGATAAAAGAGTTAAATATAAGACGTGACACCATTAAAGTCCTAGAGGAGAACATAGGCACAAAAATATCAGACATTTCACGCAGCAACATTTTTATTGATATGTCCCCTAAAGCAAGGGACATAAAGGAAAGAATAAACAAATGGGATCTCATCAAAATAAAAAGCTTCTGTATGGCTAAAGAAAACAGTATTAAAATAAAAAGAGAACCAACTATATGGGAAAACATATTTGCCAATGATACCTCAGACAAGGGTTTAATCTCCAGAATATATAAAGAACTTAAACGACTCCACTCTAAGAAGACAAGCAACCCAATTAAAAAATGGGCAAAGGACTTGAACAGACGCTTCTCCAAGGAGGACATACAGAAGACCCAGAAACACATGAAAAGATGCTCCACATCGCTAGCTACCAGAGAGATGCAAATTAAAACCACAATGAGATACCACCTCACACCAGTCAGAATGGCCATCATAAACACAACAACAAACAGCAAGTGTTGGAGAGGTTGTGGAGAAAAGGGGACCCTAGTACAATGTTGGTGGGACTGCAGACTGGTACAGCCACTATGGAAAGCAGTATGGAATTTTCTAAGAAAACTAAAAATGGACCTACCTTTTGACCCAACAATTCCACTGCTAGGATTATATCCTAGAAACCCTGAAACACCAATCCAAAAGATCCTATGTACCCCAATGTTCATAGCAGCACAATTTACAATAGCCAAGTGTTGGAAGCAACCTAGGTGCCCATCAATAAATGAATGGATCAAGAAACTATGGTACATTTACACAGTGGAATTCTATGCAGCAGAAAGAAAGAAGGAGCTCCTACCCTTTGCGACAGCATGGATGGAACCGGAGAGCATTATGCTAAGCGAAATAAGCC
This sequence comes from Anoura caudifer, assembly GCA_004027475.1. Classification (NCBI taxonomy): domain Eukaryota; kingdom Metazoa; phylum Chordata; class Mammalia; order Chiroptera; family Phyllostomidae; genus Anoura; species Anoura caudifer. Next base: position 1,347 of record PVKU01008494.1, read on the forward strand.
AGGAGGTGAAAGGCAAATACCATATGATCTCACCTTTAACAGGAACCTAATCAAAAAAACAAACAAACAAGCATAATATACCAAAGAGACTGAAATTGAGAACAAGAGAGGAGAAGGATAGGAATATCCAGGGAAAAGGGGAAGGGATTAGAGCAAAAAGTATGAAAGACATATGGACAAAAGCTAGGGGGGGGGAAATGGGAGGGAGCTGGGGAGGGCTGGGGCGGAGGGACAGGATGGGAGTAGAAAACAGAAAACTGTATAAGAAAAACAATTAAAATAAAATTTAATTAAAAAAAACAAATAAAACCTTAAAAAAAAAAAAGAATTGTAAATAATGCACTTATCCTTTTAACTCTAAAGTCTAAAATGCTTTTAGCTTTTCTCCACCAAACCCTCAAAAGACCAACTGGAGAGGGTCACTGTGTGAAAAGACTAGATCATGTACATTTCAAGAAAAGAAAATATATTTAGTTGAAGATAATGGCTCAAACTTGGCTGACAAAATATTTTTAAGCCCTTCAGAAACCATTCTTATATTGTTCAAAGACAAAGTAAAACTGCTTCATGCATTAGTTCCTGACATTGTCTCACACAAAATCAATGCTTAAGACATTTATATAAGCTTGTATCTATCATACCCAGGGTGAAAATTTTATTCTTTAGTAAACATATTGCTCAGACAATGCTTGTGCCACCTGCTTAGTAAATCCCTGTTTTTCTTAAGACATGAAAAACTGAACCCAAGTTCATAAAAATTACTGCAAATTCTGAATTAATACATTTTTATGTGATTGTACTCGCTACCATTTTCTCTTAATAAGTTACCAACATTTGTCAAATATCTATATACCGGGAATTTTTTAAAATGATATTATATTTAATTCTTACAAAACCTCTGCAGTTTATATTACTGCATTACTGAATACATTCACATTTTTAAAATAAGAAAACTAAGCCTCAGTAAAGCAAGTAATAATAACTAGTAAGAAGAGTGCCAGGATAGGTAGCTCAGATACGTAAAGCTCCAAGGCCCATGTCTTTTCTATTCTTCAACACAGCCTCCTCTCCAAAAAGCTCTTTGAGGGCTTAACAATCCAGAATGCAGAAACAGCTATTCCTTAGTATAATGGAGGACTGGTTCCAGGACCACCACCCCCACCCCTCCCCCCCCGCAGATAACAAAATCTGAGGATGTTCAAGTCCCTTACATGAAATGGTATAGTATTTGCATATAATCCACACACAGCCACCCAAATACTTTGCATCATCTCTACATTACCTAAAATACTAATACAATGTAAGTGCTTTCTAAATAGTTGTTATGCTGTATTGTTTAGGGAATGACAACAAGAAAAGTCTGTACATGTTCAGTATAAACACAACCATCTTAGGCTTAAGTATATAATACACACAAACAACCTAACTTTTTTGCTGAATATTTTCAATCTACAGATGCAGAACTCATGGAAACAGAGGGCCAACTGTAATTGGTCTCCTTTTAGACACATGCTCCTGGCAACTACCTTCATCCTAGTTAAAAATGCAAGTGTGGCTCAGTTGGTTGGAGCATCATCCCAAAACCAAAGGGCTGCTGGTTCAGATTTCCAATCAGGGCACATTCCTAGGTTGTGAATTCATTTCCCCATGGGGGCACAAATGATCCCCAGTCTGGGCATGTACAGGAGGCAACCAATCAATGTTTCTCTCCCATATAGATGTTTTTCTCTTTCCTGTCCTCACTCCCTTCCTCTTTCTCTGAAAAACATCCTTGGGTAAGGATAAAAAACAAAACAAAACAAAAAAGAAGTATTGGCTTCAACAGGAAGTGAGCTCTTAAATAGAACATATTCAGCAGCTTAAATGTGCCACTTCTTTTGTCTTCCATACAAGACTCAGTTTCACAGAAAGTAACTACATTAAAGAACAATGAAGTAAGTGCAATGACACCTGCATTCTAGGGATAACTCAGCCACTACTTAGCTACATGGCTTTTCACACACTGCTTTCCATCTCCAGGCGCAGCTTCTATTGCGTGAGGAAACTGAATTAGAGAATCCACTGTCGTTACAAAATTCTATGCTTCTTTAAATATAGAGTAGATCTTTAAAGGTGTATTTAAAATTTTTTAAAAATAATAACTATTCATCGTGACAGCATGGATCGAACTGGAGAGCATTATGCTAAGTGAAATAAGCCAGGAGGTGAAAGACAAATACCATATGAGCTCACCTTTAACAGGAACCTAATCAACAGAACAAACAAACAAGCATAATATAACCAAAAACACTGAAATTGAGAACAAGAGAGGAGAGGGATAGGAATTTCAAGGGAAAGGGGAAGGGTTTAGAGCACCAAGTATGAAAGACACATGGACAAAAGCTAGTGGGGGTGGAAATGGAAGGGAGCTGGGGAGGGCTGGGGCGGTGGGCTGGGATGGGAGTAGAAGACAGAAAATTGTACAAGAACAACAATTAAAATTTTTAAAAAATTAAAAAATAATAATAATAACTATTCGGTATTTCAAATTAACCAGACTGGCAAAAAAGATGACTTATGAAAAAGAGGATTTATGACATCACTGAATGTTGAAAACCCAAGCTTTAGTCCAAGCTCTGCTACTTGTTTTTTTGAATCATATTAAGCAGCTACAATGCACCACACATTATTTTAGGCATTTTGAGTACAACAGAAAATAAAAAAGGTACCGCATTTTTCATACTATAGGATGCACTTTTTTTACATTTTTTTACGTCAAAAAATTTTCCCCTATTTTCCTCCTCTAAAACTTAGGTGCATCTTATGGTGCGGACCCCAGATGCACCTAGGTTTTAGAGGAGGAAATAGGGGAAAAAATTTTGAAGCAAAATATGGTAAAAAAAAAAAAAAAAAGGTGCATCTTATAGTCTGAAAAATATGGTAAGTCCCTATTATTCTCATGGTGCCTATATTCTAATGAAGGAAGATAGGTAATACACAAGTATATAACAAGAAAACTATCAAGTAGTTATAAGAGCTTATGGTAGGCTGAACGCTGAAGATGGCCACCAAGACCCATCCCTAATGTACCCAGACCTCCTTTCAGTTATGGAACCAAACCCTAGTCTGGGTGCTGCTGCAAAGATACTCTGCAGATATATTTTAGGTCCCAAATTAGTTGACTTTAAAAATGGGAGATTATCCTCAGTGGGTCTGACTTAAATCAGGTGAATCCTTAATGGGGAACCAATAATATATATGTACAAAATAAGAGTAATATGAAATAGGATGGCAGGTTGGTGCATCGGTATTGCTGGAACAGAGCACGCAAGGTGGGGTAGGGCATGAAAGCTAGAAAGGTAGGGAACAGGTCACAGAACAATACTTGGACTTTTATCCTATAGATGGCAAGTATTATCAAAGAGTTTTAAAAAGTGAAATAATGTCAGAGCACTCACAGCAGGGTAAAGATTGGATTTGACTGGGTTCATAAAGCAGTCGCATTAAGTTAGAAGAGCTAGAGATTTATGATATAATCTAGAAGACCTGCTCACTGAACATGAGAGAATGCCTAGGATGATTCTTATGTTTTAATTTGAGTACTGAAGTCCCAACTGAGAAAAAAATACAGAAAGTAGGTCTGGAAAAGGCCAATCAGTCTTTAAGGTCTTCTCTCAACCCCCACTTCCCCATATCTCATTGTAGAGAGTAAAAAGACTGAGATCGACAGACATTAAATATGCCAGAGTAGGCAGAACTTGAGCCCAAGTCACCTGTTGCCTAGTCTCGTGCTGCTTCCATTAATAGTAGTAACTCTTAACTAGTTTTATTTTGTAAATTTTATGAACACATGAAATCAGAAATTTTAAAACTAGAAAATGTCTACGAACACACTACCAATTAGGGCACACTACCAATTATGGCAGTATTTTTACAAAGTAAGTTTTAAATACTCACTTCAAATTCTTTCACAAAATAACGGATTTCACCTTGAATAACTGGCTTGTGATCTAACAGCCTTGAATGAATTTCTCCAAGATCTATAAAGACAAAATAAATTCAAGGTTAATCCATGTTAAGTGATACAATCTTTGGCTTGTTTTACTCCTCCCGTTTCCCACAAATATATGAAGAAGGTTAAAATCTAGTTTAGATAATGAATTAAGAGGAAATCTTTTCATCCACTGTCAGTAAATTGATACAAATACTTCTGAGAGCAATTTGGCAATATCTAATAAAACTGAAGACAAGTACACCTAGCAATTTCATGCCTACTATGTACTCTAGAAAATCTCTTACCAAACAAAATAGACACTTATAAATGAATATAACATCAAATGTCAAAAGAGACACTTATCAATGAGTGTAATATCAAAAGGAAAAAGGATGCAATTTAAACATACTCATGATGGAACACTATAAATCAACAGGTAAAATAAATATACTAGAGTTACAATTATTAACACGAATGAATTCCACAAATATAACGTTATACACAAAAAAAGGTTTCAGTAGGACAAAGCTATTTACATAACTTGAAAAATATGCAAAAAGACATTTCCTTTTGGCATACATACAGGAACAATACAACTATAAAGAAATCTATGAGAACAACAAATACCAAATTCAAGACAGCAGTTACCGTTAGAGGAGGGATAGTAATATAGTTAGAGCAAGATACACTGTGGTCTTTTAATGTTCATTTATTAAGATTGGTGGCCAATGTTCATTATAAAGTTTCTGTACTTTTTGATAGATCTGAAAAAGCCATCATTAAAGAAAAAAAGTTCAAAATTTTAACTGTTTTGGGAGAGTCATTATATTCATTCTACCTAATAACAACTATATAGTTTAAGAAGTAAACCTCAAAATTCCTGGAGGAGTTAAATCCCCAAATAAGAACATGTACCATTCAGGTTCACACTGGTATAATCTGTTCCTCAAATTTCTTACTTTTGCATACATGCAATGGGGCAAATTTCAATTCTCTGTGTTAATGAGTTTTATTAGGATATGTAGTGGGATGTATACTAAGTAAAAATATATAAATAAAAGTATTACTTTTGCTTAAATACTCCAATGGTTCATTAACTAGAACAGTTCTCTGAGAAGATAATAGTTCATCTTTAAAAAACTCTACTTAGTTCTAAGTTAGGGAAACAGATATAATGACGTTACACAGATTCCTTTACCTCTGATCTTCTGGGAGCCTATAGTATACGCACACAAATTACGACTGCCTAAGTGAGGACTATGCTATGCAGAAATTTACAGACCTCATTTAACAAGAGAATCTATTTACAAAGAGTATCTATTTACATCTCAACAAACACTAGTGTCTGGCTAAGAGGTTAAAATTCAAGGCTTTTAGAAGCCACATAAGGGCCTCCATGGTCTGGATCCAGTCTCATCTCCGACCTGTCAGCAATTTTGAACGACCTGCAGTTTTCCAAACACACCATGCTGCCTCATTCATAATACTGTCACCACCTGGAACCATTCCCCAACTCCCTAATCCCTGCACTCTTCCTTCAAAACTGCTCAAACATTGTACTTCCTTAAAATGTTCATCAATTCTATGTAGCTTCCTCCTAGGTTTCAAGGAGTGTCCCTACTTTATGTTCCCAAAGCACTCAGGATATATACTTTCATCATACCACTTACTATGTTGTCCTAAAATGATCTCTATCCACCAGCAAGTATCTCAGAGACCAAAGTATTTATACAGTCCACAGTGTGTATATGAGTTAACATATAATTGTCTATGTGACTAAGAAGTCATTAAGTTTTGTTGATTTGGGGAGATCTGTTTCTGTGGCCAGATACAATAGGAATTTACTTAACCTTTGGAGAGAGTATTCAGTTCTATTTAGAGATGGGTAATGACCACTTCTAAAACCAAGGCTGTGCTCCAGAATTTAAGATAGTAAAGATTTGGAGGGAAAAAAAGGATTCTGAAATACACATCACTATAGAAATTAAGCCACTAACTAATTCTGCTATAACATTACAATAACAAAACAAGCACAAAATAATAATAATTCAGAGTTTGTAGGAGTCCAAGGATTACAAATAAATTCTCTACAAATAATATAAATAACTGTAAGCTACAGATTTTCACACAGCTATTGTACATGGGAAACATTCTTTTGTTGTTTGATATAAAAGACAAAAGATATCATCTTTTGTTCTCAGAATGTCCACACTCTACTGTGGGAGTTAGACAAATATCCCTTCATCCCAAAGACAGGATAATCACTTTAATGGAAGACCAATATGCTATGGGACTAAGGAACAAGGAGAAACACAGTACATTTCAGATCTCTCATTATCTAATAAAAGATGCTTTTCTCCCCTGGCCCTAAATTAGGACACCTTTAATGTAATATGTGGAGCTTTGTGTATATTAAGGAACAATTTAGTGCTTAGCAATTTTTCCTGATAATACCCTCGGTGTCACCATATAGATGTTGTTCTTCCTTATAACTTATTGAATCACCCCCTTTTCCATTCCTGCTTTTCTCACTTTGACTACATCAACAGTTCATCACACCTCTCTATAAACCACTCCATACAGAGTCAATTCTCATTATTTGCAGTAGTTATGTTTATAAAGTTGCCACAAACACAGAACTAGAGAATACCGAACAATGCTCCTAAAAAGAAATATAGGATAAGTTTCTGCAATCCTCTTGTCACATTTTTGTCAACCAAAACGCCATTTGTGTCATATAGGTTTACCGAGACGCTTGTGAAACAACCAGCCTTGGTGTTGAAGATCTACTCTTCCAATAATACCTTTTCCTGTATAACACTCAGCAGGTATTTTTAAAGTTCTTCTATAGCCTCCTGATATGCAGAACCTGCTTCACCACAAGTCTAACATTTTTCACTGTACCACTTTTGAAAGTTCCAGCCAGCACTAGCAGAAGGATTTAACATTTTCCTGACCATTGGTAACTGACTATAAATTTCTTTGCCTTTCAACTGTACAACAGTGCTGTCCACTATGCTTTCTCCATAGGTCATCATCTCATAAATCCACAAATTTAGCTGCTCTTCCATTGTTTCATCACACATGATGAATAAATGTTACCTTGGCACTTTCTGAAGTGGTCTCACACACAGATTGGTGAATTTTCTTTTTTTCTGGATTGCTGATTAACACTGAACTCACAGCAAATGCCACTGTAACTCAGGCCTGAAAGACATTTCTCTAATACTCTGTAAAGCACATCACGTAGCTATCTTGCGCATACAGCCACTTCAGCACTACACCTGAAAACCACTTTCAAAAGCAAAATCACCAACAAAAAGTACAAAAATGTGAAAAACATGGCATTAAACAGAAAGCAAGAAGGACATCTGTTTATGGTATGAGAGGTGAAACAAAAAGCACAGTGTTACATTGCTCAGTGTCAACTGAATGTGGGCATAGGGCAACTCAAATTTCTCTGCACTCTGCCTATGAGGGAATGACTATGAAAGCACCACCAACGTTGATTTTGGAGTTACAAAATTTATCTTAACAAACAGGCAATGCAATCTGCAAGATGAGGATCAACTACTGTCTGCCCAAGTGCTCTACTTAAAAATCCAAATCTAACCACACAATTCTCTTATTATTTCATAGTTTCCTGTCATTGAAGAAAAAGTCCAATTTCCTTATAAAGGTAAAGTCTTATATGGTTGGACATACACCAAACTCTACCTCTCTGAGTCCCACTGTAATGATATGTGTAGTTTCCCAGATATGCTTTTGCTTATGCTGTTCCAAACGAAGTCCAAAATACATGCCTTCTTTTCTTAACTGCTAATATGTTATTCCTCCAGACTCAGATCAGACACTCTATCCTCCAGGAAGCCCTCCTGTCTCCCAGTCCCCATCTCTAACACCCACCTGTGGGCCAGAAATCCTCAAAGAACCAGGGCATTAAGTACTGAAATAGTTTATATGCTTCCCTTTCACTACTCTTTGGCAGCAGGATTAAACAAATATCTGGCCATATTTGACAGCCTTCAAATAAGATGAACTAAAAATTGATTTTTCTGAATGAAAAGAATGGTTCCATTGAAAAAGCCAAGGATGTTCTAGACATATTTTGAATTACAACTCAGTTTTGGATTAACTTGAAAAAATTGCCTCGAATTATCTTTTTTAAAAAAAGTACATTAAAATTAAAAAATTTCTGTACTTCAAAGGATACAATCAACAGAGTGAAAAGGCAACCCACGGGGTGGGGGGAAAATATACCCAAATCATGTATTTGAAAAGGGGTTGATGTTCAGAATACATACAGAACTCCTACAAGTTAAAAAAACAAACAAACAAAAAAACCCCACAAAATTATTTGATTTAAAAATGGACAAAGGACTTAAATAGACATTTCTCCAAACAAGCTATACAAATGGCTAAAAAGCACATTACGAGATGCTAAACATCACTATTTATTAGAGAAATGCAAACCAAAACTAAAAGATACTACCTCATTCCTATTAGAAGGGACTGGCAAGGAAACAGAAAACAAGTCTTGGTAAGGATGTGGAGAAATTGGAACTCTTGTTCAATGTCAGTGAGATTATACGATACAGCCTCTATGGAAAACAAGTATGGTGAGTGCTCAAAAGATTAAAAAATGGAATTATCTTTGATCCAGCAATAGTAGTTTTGGCTATATACTCAAAAAAATTGAAAGCGGAGACTCAAACAAATATTTGCACACCCATATTCACAGCAGCATTATTCACAATAACCAAAAGGTGGAATAGGAGTGTTCATCCACAGATAAATGGATATACAAAATGTCGTGTGTGTATATGTGTTCACACACTCACTACAGAATATTACTTAGCTTTAAAAAAGAAATTCTGACATGCTACAACACGCACAAACCTTGAGGACATCATGTTAAGTCAACTACGCCAGTCACAAAAAGATAAATATTGTTTAATTACACTTCTATAAAGTGCCTAGAGTAGTCTCACTCAGAGACAAAACAGAATGGTGGTTGCCAGGGGCTGCAGGGAGTTAAGTGTTTAATGGGGACAGACTTCCCCTTTAGGAAGATGGAATGTTGCACAACAATGTGTATTAATGCCACTGAACTATACACTTAAAATGGTTAAGATAAATTTTGTTCTGTGTATTTTACCACAACTAAAAATAATTAAGTAGTCCACTACGATTACATGTATAAACTATTATTATAATTTAGCCTTAACACCCATGCACCACTCCCACACTCCTTATTGTAGATTTGAGAGACAATCTGAAGTCTAGAAATAGCCATGTTGGGGCTGCTAAAATGAGATAAAATGACAGAGGCGGCATCCGAGGGGCGCCGCCGATACCGCTCTGTGGCTGGTGTTTAAGGTCTGGAGTCCTACAAGGGCTTCTTCAACGTTGCCGTGTGGTAGAGCTGACAGGGGTAGGGATGGGGCTAAGAAAGATCGGCGATGGAAATTGGCAAAGATCTTGTTGCAGGAAACAGTTATTGTGAGCTGTGGAAATCAAACTAAATTCTGGGTCTGCGACCATCCAGGTCTTAGATAGGTCGCAACCTTCTCCCAGCTCAAGGCACACAGGACATATGGACATCCGCACATGTCTATGGAAATTTAGTGTTTCAATACGCTTTCATGTTACCCCATTCACTACAGGGCAGACAAGGCTGGAGAGGGTAAAGCGAACGACCTAACTCACTCAACTCCTCAGCGACCTGCCCGGAGGCGCAGCCTTCCCGACTCCCAGTCTCGCGCTTCTTTGCAGGCCAGGTCGGTCGCGAGGCCGCATTCACAGCCTCTGCGGCCAGGGGCCGCCCGGGGTTTGGAGGTGAGGGTGAGGCGGCCGAAGGTTCACGTCCTTAGTGAGTTTTTTTTGTTTTTTTTTTTTTTGCCTTGAGGAAGTGAAAGACTAGGCCTGCAGTTACTAGAAGACCCCAGGCGCAAAGAAATAGTGGGCACAGCCAGAACTCAAGGCCTTTCCCACAACAAACGCTCAAACGCGAGGCCTCAAGGAGCTGGGCGGTGGTCCGAGCCACCGCCCCAGGTCAAAGGGCACTGTGTGGGGATGGGACTGCCCGAGCATCCGCTAGCACTAGATCCCTATCACTCCGTACCCTTGACAATGAGGTGAGCCGGTGAGCCCGCGGACCCTAGGGAGTCCCTTTTCTTGTTGCCGTTGCCGTTGCCGCCGCTGCCGCCGCCTCCTTCTCCCGCGGCGGCCTCACAATTCACAGTGATCTGCGTCCCTTCGCCACTCATCCCGACCACCTCCGCCCACTCGCGTCGCGCCTGCGCAAACTAGATCTGCCCATTTCGAGGCACGGGTTTTGCCGTCATCAGACGGCGTCCAGGAAGCTGAGTTTACCCAGTGGGTGATTCCAATAAGGCTACTGTAGTGTAACTATGGGTATGAACTTGAAGGAGACCACTGTGCTAGATTGGGGCAGATACTGCCCGAATAGGAAGTTGCCTAAAAGTTAGAGCTAAATTCTATTATTCTTCTCTCAACCTGCTGGAATTTGTTGTGACTTACAGGGGCTGGAGAGAGGGCATATAGTCGCCGCGTAACGTTAATAGTAGTCCTATAATTGTATTATCTATGTCATTACTTTCCACCAAAAGTTTGTAAAGCGTGTTGAGGTAACCACATTTGGTCACGATAGCAATTTGGAGGAACGGTTTAATCATTTCATTCCAACAAATTAAGAAACAGGATTAGAGGTTAAGTAATTTTCTCAAATGACTTATCAGGCTCATTTGTGCTCCTGTGAAGAAAAAAAAATCTGATCTTTCGGGTTTAGAAAATCTCAACCAGTTGTTATATGGGCTAAGATAAAATACATGTAACTATTGAAGGGACCGATTTGCTAGGCTGCTTTTAATTGTTTTGATCATGAGGAGACATCTGTGGGGCTGTCGTATATCAAACTACTACCATTTTGTAAACTGCATAAAATTCATCTTATTCTCTCAATAAGTCTTCAAAATACAAACACTGTGCAACTTAGCAGTGGCTCCTTCACCTCCTATGTTCATTCAGTGGTTCTAAAACCCATCTCTTAATCTTTCCTTTTCTCCCTCCTCACCTTCTACACTGTCCTTACCCTCAAGGGTCTCCGGTCTAGTGCCAAAGAAGGAACATAAACAAGGTTTACAATACAGGGCCCATAAATGATAGGATGGAGGAAGGTGCAACACACATGTGGAACACCTCTCAGAGGAGGCACACATTTGTCCACAGACCTGAAATGAAGAGATGTTAGACAAGTTGGGTGGAGTGAAGATGGAACTTGTGGTTTTCTAGAGGAAATAACAAGCCCAAAGGCAAAAAAGTGAAAAGTAGATGAATTAATAAACAAAATGTAAATTTGGTTCATTGCAAGAGGTTGGGTCAAGCTTCTAACTATTCTAGTCTCACTTCATTTCCCAGCTATATCATAGAAAGCATAATTATTTTGAAAGCCCTTCATTACTCTCTGACTGCTAGGCACTTTTCTTACTCCTTTTCTTCTAAGAATCTGAAATCCTAAATTTTCTCTAAGGTGGTCCTCTTACTGTCTTTGAACTACTGAAAAACCTTTGTATGCTCACTATACACAGTGAGGATGAATGCTTCTCCCACATTACTGTGGCTGTTAAAATGCAGATTCTGGGTTCTGCCTTTGAAAATTCTGTTTCAGCAGTTCTGGGCTAGGTGTTACCTCCCCTTACCTAACTGCTGATTGATTATGATACAAGTGATAAAAGAACTCTGGGTACAGTAGATAAGACTTCAGAACCAAACAATTGAGTTCAAATTCTGGCTCTGCCACTTGCACCCAGTTTCTTTTCTGTAAAATGGCAATGAAATATCCATCTTTTAAGGTTGTCGTGGTGATTTAAAGAAGATAATACCTGCAAAGCACTTAGTACAATGTCTGGCACATAACAAATGCTCAATAAATGTTATTAATATTACAATAACCTCCTCTATCTCCTTTTATAGTCCTGGACAATCTTTCATTCTTCCAATCTGCTTTATCATCTCCCTATATTATAATTGTTTAGCACTTTACAATTTATAAAATGCTATCACATATCATATATCATGTCTCAGTCTCACTCATCTAGTTGAAGTAGATAATAAAATATCCATTTTTGCATGAGTAAAGGGGGAGTCAGAGGATATGGTCCAGTTTCCAAAGATGGCTACAATGATTTCTCCCCTACCTGCACACACATGCAACAAGGTGGAGTTTGTTTCCTCTCCCCTGGAATTTAGATTGGCCTTGTAACTTGCTTTGATCAATAGAACATGGTGGAAAAGAGATGGACCTCAACACAACCGGCAGCTTCTGCTGTTGCTTTCTTGTCAAAAGTCCAGGCTATCCTGCTGCCATGAGGCTGTAGAGAAAAAGCACTGGAAGATGGGACATCACCTGTAGAGAGATGTTGTGTAGGTGAGAACTGAGGTACCCTAGCTGTCAGCACCAAGGCCCCTCCAACTCCTTGTGTGAAGGAGGACTTCTAGGAGCTTTCAGCCTAGCCACCAGCCAGCTGAATGCAGCAGACACATGAATTGCAGTGGAGCCGAAAAGCTGCCTAATTAACCCACAATATTGTGAAAAATAATATATTTTTGCTGTTTTAATCCATTAAATTGTATCTATATCTATCTGAATTATGCTCCCCTTTCATAGAAAGGATTTAAGGTGATTTACAATAATCCCCATACTCCCACAAGATGGCAACATAGTTATCGAATAGCAGAATCATAGTCAAAGTCCTGGTCTTGAAACTGGAAAAGTTGGTGTTTGAGCTGCCTATCATTACCAAAACCAATAAATAGAGGCAAGGATTGAATCTTCATGGGCACTTTATACAGATGGCTGGCGATCTGAGAAGACTGCAGGTTATGAACCTTAAAAGACTGTCTTACGTCTCAACTCAAACTGACCATTTTTATAAGGAAAAGAAAAGTGTGGATTAAGGGTTTGGAATTCAGGAAAAAAATAGGTAAGGGGTTTGGAATTCAGGGAAAAGGTTAACCAGATAAAAGCTGCAGTCCAGCAATTTTCCTAGCATCCTTTCATCTGTTGACTGGCGATTCTTTATCTGCACCCTGGTCAGTAGATGGTCACTCTCTCCCTGAAGCACAATGGCTCAGACACCATCTTGATCACCTGTAGTCCTCCTGGGCACAAAGGTCGAATTGCTTGAGGGTCTCTTGCAATCAAGGTGGGTCCCATCATCCCAGTTCTTAGAACAATAGCTTTCCACATGCGTTAATTACTAAATTTATTAACTTGAACTTAAAACTAAAAATGTTCTAACTCTTGAATTCTCCCAACAGCGTTTTGACTTCAAGGCTGGCACATTCCAATACAGCAAAGCCCAATCAGCTGGGGAGTTTTTCTACTGCGCCATGACTGAGCCAGACTTATTTCGGCCTCTTTATTTTTAGGTACCCTCCATCTTGAAATACTTTCTTGTCCACTTCTGCCTATTCAATTTACTAAGCTTTCTTAATATTGTACAAATAATAAAGATTTGGTTGATCTTTGTCCCTGGTTCCTGGGAGATAACCTCTCAATCCTTGGAATTTCCCAGGTGTGAAAGGGAGGAGGGCTGGAGACTGAATTTAACCATGTGGCCAATGATTCCATCATCCGTGGCTGTGTAATGAAACCCCAATAAAAACCTCCTCCTGGACATCGATGCTCCGGTGGGCCTGCTGGTTGGTAATCATGCACTGATATGCTGACAGCTAAGGAGTACTGAGTACAAAGCAGCTTCATGTTTGGGACCCATCAATACCCTGTTCTATGCACCACTTACTCATTTATCTTGTCCTGATTTGTAGGTATCCTTCACAATACATCTGTAATCCTAACTACATCAATTTACTGAGTTCTATGTGCCAATCTAGTGACTTATTGAACCTCAGGGGGACAGAGGGGACCCTTAAAATTAGTAGACAGCATGTCAGTAGCACAGGTGGCCTGGGAGCCCCAGAGCTTATGGCTGGTGTCTAAAGGACTGTCTTGTGGAGGATGGTGTCCTTTACCTGTGAGGTCTAAGCTAACTCCAATATAATCAGTGTCGCACTTATGTGGCAGCTGAACAAACACTGACAGTACTTACAATGTGCCAGACAATGTTGTAAGTGCTGGACACACTTTAATTCATTTAATTCTCATGGCAGTCCTCTGAAGTAGATATAATTATTACCCTCATTTCATAGGTGAGTAGGGCTAAGGCACAGACAGGTTAAATGACTGCTCATCTTGTGACAGAAGCAACCTTGGTCCCTGTATATGTGCTTAAGTGTAGGTGGCAGGTGAGGAGAAAGTGAAGGAGATTTGGAGGGAAGGAAAAGAGAAGCCATACCAACTCTAATAGGCCATGTGGGCTTTTCATTTTTTCATCCAAACACAGTGAACAAACATGCATTGAGCACTTTCTACATGTAAAATGCAGTGCTAGGAGTTGAAATATAAGGGTGACAGGAGTGTCCATTCTCATCCTTCCCCTGTGTAGTGTACAGCCTACCAGAGGCGACAATATGAAATCATTATACAATTACTCTTCTGCAATCCTGATGCTGATAGCCTGTAGATACATGTTTTAGCCATTTGATTGCATTGCTCTGTATGCTATTGGGTTGTGTCATTTTCCTGGGATGGTAGGTTCAGTGTATGCCCTTTACTTCTCTCCCTTTCTAGAAGTCTTTAAACTGCAGTTCAGACATCGAGGAGAGAGTCAGGGAAGGGCCATACTGGCAGCGCCGTTCTGCCTGCAGCTTCAGCTGGGGTTAGAGCAGCTCCATGCCCCTGGTTTCTGACCTATGGAATCGCAGAGTTTTGAGACTACTAAAATGTCTTGTGTTATCTCTCGTTGTTTCTGGATTAGCGGGATTTTTTTTTTGGTATCTTTTAAATAAAATGTTAATTGAAATCATTGTAGATTCTCACGCAGTTGCATGACAATACAGATTCTTTGCAGACTTTGCCTAGGTTTCCCCCAATGGTACTGTTTTGCAAATGTTAGTATCACAATCAGGTTGTTAATATTGGTATCCCCTACCATCTTATTCAGACTTCCCCAGTTTTGCTTGTGTTCATTGTGTGTTTGTATATTTAGCTCTGTACAATTTAATCACGTGTAGGTTTATGAATTCATGATCACAGTCAAGATATTGAAAAATTTCAAAACCAAAAGGATCCCACAAAGTGTCTTTTTGTAACCACACCTACCTTCCTCTTTGCCTGCTCCCAACCCATGGCAACCTGTATTGTACCTTCCATTCCCACAATTTTGCCATTTCAAAAATATTATATAAATGGAATCACACACTAAGTACTCAGCCTGTGGTTTTAAGATTAGCTGTTCTTACCTTTATAACACTCTGTAAAAGATCATTTTTCAGAGATTCTAAATATCAGACACTTTAAAATCATGGAATTATAAAGAGACTTTTCCAATTGTACTTTTGAGAGAGTTAAAACATCTAGATCATGGATATAATGTGGATTTAACAGAATTAAAGTTCTAACTTCAGGGTAAATTATTGCTAATTCTCTATTGAATCTTATAAAATTAGAAAATAAAAATAAAATATGTATATAACTACATGCATATTAAGAACAAACTTTGAAATTCATTCCTTAGTATAAGCCCATCAAGGATAAGCATAATTGAGGGAGGGGACTCCTAAATTTATTTTTGTTTATTTATTTATTTTTAGAGAGAGGGGAAAAGAGAGAGAAAGAGAGGGAGAGAAACATCGATGTGTGAGAGAAACATGGATTGGTTGCATGCCGCCAACTGGAGACCAGGCCTGCAACCCAGGTATGTGCCCTGAACGGGAATCGAACTGGTGACCTTTTGGTCCACAGGCTGGAGCTCAGTCCACTGAGCCACACCAGCCAGGGCTATTTTGTTTTTTTAAGAAATGCCTTTCATCTAGATTTCCTCTAGAACATTTTTTTGTATTACTGTTTACTTCTTTTTGTCTAACCTATTTTTGAAGTGGGTTAAAAAATGAAAAATGGAAGAAACTAATGAAAGCGAAGAAGGGAAAAGATTAGAGAGCCTTTTGGGTTTAGATAGTGAGTACTGCTGCATATTAATCTCATTAAATTTTGGAAATACATTCAGCACCCTAGGCCTGAGAGGTCGTGTGGTGTGAGGTGGCAGGTGGTACATTGTCATCAGTGAGTTTCCAGGCCGAAGCAACCTTAAAATCCTGTGCTGAACCTTCCTGTACTGAATTCTGCTTGCTCCCCCTAGAGATGCTTCTGGTGTAGCTACCTCACTTGGAGAACTGTTTTACCGAGAGAGCTGCTGTGAAGAGAACTGCGTTCCTGTGACAGGACCAACCAAGCAGAGCACAGACTGCTCCATCACACTAATCGTTCCCTCAGAAGATTTGACTGTCTTTTTTGCAGTCAAAAGACAAAAAAGACAAAAGCACAAGTTCCTGGACGAATGCAGCCATGTTACGCCTGTCACCTAAGGTTCGGACAGATGTAATACAGTGCTTCTCAGGGTGTGGTCTCTGCACCAGACCTCCTGAATCAGAAACTCAAAGTGGGCCCAGCAACCTGTGTTTTGAGAAGCCCCAGTTGATGGCTGTGTAGGCTAACGTTTGAGAAGCACTGCAGTTACTTAGTGCAATGTCTGTTACCCATTCCCCAAACTTCTGACAATGGTACTTAATGCTATAGTTCCTTCATCAAAGCAACAGGGCCTGGGTCAAAATGCTGAAAACAGGCACTGTAAGGCTGGTGAGGCCAACCAGAGGGTTCAAAACCTCTAAGGCCCTTTAACACAAGGAGACAAGGGAGGGTGTGTGTGTGTGTGTGTGTGTGTGTGTGTGTTAGGTCAGGAAAAGGGAGCAGTGGAGGAAGGATAACCTATATTACATGAAGAGACTAGTGCATGGACGGCACTAGAGAAACTTTGGAATTTGTAATCAAACAGCTATGTTTGTGGTCTCTTTCAAGGCAAGTCTGTAGCCTTATTGTTTAAAGATGTCTTATAAAATTAGTTGTGTGGCTACTGTATTTCAAGCTTAACTCAGACAGACAGGCCTGCCAGGCACAAATTTCTCAAGCAGATGATGTTAGGGAGGACAGAAATTATCCACCCGCAGGACTGTGAGGGCAGATGACACCCAAAAGGAATGGCAAGCCAAATCTGCAGAATCCATTATACAATTGGCTAGCCCTAGGGGCCCAGCCTCTTTGAAGTGGAAGACAGCACGAATGAGCCATCAAATCAACTCACCAGGCTGGAAAGCATGCAAAGCTTTAGTTCTCCCCACAAAGAAAGGAAAGTTTAAAAGATTAAAATATTCCTAAAGGAATTGCACTAATAGGAACAGAAATCCTTGAGACATAATAGCAAAAATTGCTAACATTTCAAAATCTGACTTTTTGTCTACCTTTTTGCAGCCTCATAAGTGAAAGATGAGTTTTGCTAGATTAGGTAGCAGTTGGAATTAGTTTTATTCATCAGCAGTATGGGAAATAAAGGCAGAGCCTGCAGGAATGTAGGCTCCAGCAACAAGTAATCATTATTGCAAAATCAAATTCCCCATCTCATCTCTGATATGCCTGTATGTAACCCTAGAGCTGGGCTTCACAGTGTTATAAATCCAGCATACAAGACATGGAGCAGTGGGATATAGAGCCCCTTGTGTATCTGAAAGCTCTGCCTGGCAAGAGAGATATATGACAGCAACTTTTCTCCCCATTGCTTTTGCAATAAAATTCACCCAGAGCTCCAGGAAGAGTTAGGAATGTAATTCAGCTTCAATAAATCAAGACTAAGATTAAGATGGCCAAATACGTAGCAGCCTGCTCAGGTGTATGGAGAATTTGAAATTTAGTGCCCTGGTAATGGGTAGGAGCAGATTATCTAATTATGGAGAGAAAGAAGAAATACTGCTCTCTGGGGTAAAAAGCTAAATGCTCTAATCCATTAAACTACCACATCTTGTCAAAGCTAGATTAATATTAAAGTTCATGTAACTTAAATGGAGAATAAAAAAAAGTTCATGTAACATCTAATTTTGGTGGAGAGACTCATTGATGGAGAGCAGGATGACAGCTAGTTGTGGGGGGAGGTGGGAGGGAGGAGGGATTGGGCAAAAGGAAAAAAGACTCATGGACATGAACAATAGTGTGGTGATTGCTGGGGGAAGGGTAGTATAAGGGGTCTAAATGGTAGTGGAAAAAATACAATGAAGATTAAATTAAAAAAATATAGTAAAATGTTAGCAAAAATATATACACTAAAGAGCTATACTTAACAATAATTCTAACTGCGTAATTTACCACCTATATACAATTTTAAGTCAATTTACAATTTTAAATTGACTACTTGACTAATTAAAACTAAAAGGTAAATTAGTTTTGCATTTAACCTTTTGGTGTGATATATATATATGTTCCTAATTATAATACAGTTTTATTCTTTCCTAACAATATCTGCTTAAATTTTTACCAACACATCTTGAAGCTATTATGGAAGGACTTTCACCAGGGCTCCCAAATGATGTACTGGCAATGGCTGATCTTCCCATTTATTTCATTCCTACCTTCCTGCTACATCCAGGCAGGAAAGCTAACGTGCCTATTTACCAGCTTCAGGTATGACTGATTGGTGGAGCCAATGGAGGATCTCTGTTTAATAGGAAGTAAAAATGGGAATGCTCACATTATCTGTGAAAAACCTCAGTGCAATACCTTATGGCTGAATCTGCATGGAGATGGGGTGGAGTTTAACTGGGAAGTCAAGTCCTGGATGGATGATTATGTCATTCTTGAAGTTTTGTCACTTCTTAAACTGTATTGTGACAGCAGCTACTTGAGATTTACAACCACAAAATTCTACAAAATACTTCATGATGCCCTGGATGCTTTGAGTATAACTGTGCCTAAAAGCAAATGGCCTTTTGTTATTGCTTGCAGTTTTATTATTTCTATTCATTTTAAAAACCAGTAAGAAAAAATTCATGGGTCTTATTTGGAATTTTTTGTCTGTTCTTAAAAGTTGCCATGTGGAATTGGGAGATAAGGCCAAGTATCTGGTCAGGGCAGTCAAATCAACCCTGGTTCATAATATCGTGACAGACTATGTTGTCTAATTCTGAAATTGTACAGTTCCCATTCACTCCAGCTGTGGTCTAATGGAGATGTTGGTTAGCATGTGGGTTAGTTTCTGCACCTCCCTAGTTCATAAATTAACATGAGATAATGTGATTGTTGTCATGTCTGGTATAGGGCTCAGAATGTAGTAGACACTCAGTTAATGGCACCTGATTATATTTATTTTCAAGAATGTTAAGTGGCTGGCAATCTCCCAAAGAATGCCATACGTGCTATTTCAGAAATTTGTCCACAGACCACTGGATTGTAAGTAAACTCTGAGGGCAAAGATGTAACTGTGTTATCCCTGGGGCCTAGCACAGTGTCTCATACACAGTAGGTACTAAATGTATATTTGAGGTTTTACTGAATGATCAGTGATGCAGGCTTCTTGGAATTACAGAAAGAAAATGGCTGCAAAAGGGTATCCACTTTGCAGAAGGAACTTTGTTTTATAGGTGTTTCATTGATACTTTAGAGAAAAAGAAAAAAAATAGTATGCTCCATTTTACAACAGCCTGAAAGATGTGAGGACATAGATTTTTAAAATGGTAAGCAATTTGATGAATTCATGTTTTACCAAAAATTACAAGATACTCTGCCAAGTTGTCTTATCTCCGATAGGCTTACATTGAGAAGATGCCTCAGGAATGACAGGTGGGAAAAGACTAAAGAATTAAAGAATTTGATCTTAAATATTTCTTTACTGATCACTTTCTGTGTGCTGGCTCTGTGCTGGGTAATGTTTATACACTGTCATTGCAAATTCAAAAATCATGACGAGATCAGTCAATTTACCTCTACTTCATAAGAGGAATTTCATGTGCAGTGATTTAACCCTTCCTTA
Organism: Anoura caudifer; assembly: GCA_004027475.1. Taxonomy (NCBI): domain Eukaryota; kingdom Metazoa; phylum Chordata; class Mammalia; order Chiroptera; family Phyllostomidae; genus Anoura; species Anoura caudifer. The sequence continues at coordinate 21,312 of PVKU01008494.1, forward strand.
TAAAAACACTACTTTTGTGCTATAATTCACATACCATAAACCTAGGCATTTGAAGTGTACAAGTCAGTAGGTTTTAGTACATTCAGAGTTGTGTAACCACCTCATTTACTCTTAAGGATGCACACACATTTTATGTCTAGAGAAGCTTTTTTCTCCAGTTCGTTAAAAACTTCACAAATTGATTAAGCAGAACTTTACTAGCACACCAAGAAAATGGTTTATAGGTTAAGTTGGAGGCAGACACTTGTCTGAATCCCAGCCCTTGATACTGGTTGTGTGACCTTAGGCAAGTTTCACTATCTGCAAAAAGGGTTTAAAAATTAAATGCACTTAAAGCATGTAAAATGCTGCCTGATACATACCAAACGCTCAATAAATGTTAGCTATTGTTGTTACTATTATTAAAAGTACACATGAACCGATCCTTCTGCTAACTGAATATTGCAGGGTTCTGAGAGTTTCTGAAAATTTTAGTTAGTAAAAAGTATCTTTATTGTATTCTAATTTTTTACAAACTGATGATCCATGCAATGTCAATAACTTAATAGTAAAAATATTTCACAAGTTGATTATTCAGCATTCAGAAGGCATTTTCCCACTTAAAGACTACTTACTGTGACAGAGCCAGCTAGCTGCCTACCCAGTTGTCTGCATAATGACCCCTTTTTTTCTTCTTCCTGATTGATGGAACACAGACTTTATTCTGGATGGCAATGTGTGAGGTAAAGGACTACATTTCTGGACTCTGTCCCAGCTGGGATACCAAAGAGATATAGATATGGCTGAACAGGACTTCTAGGACTCAGTTGGGAGGGGAGTCTTTTGCCCTTCCTGTCTTCCTCTTTCTCTGGGTCTTGATCATGAACTTGATGTCTAGAGCTCTGACAGCCATCTTGGACCATAAACTGAACTTAAGAAAACTGTATGTTCAATATGAAGAAAGGTGGGAACTGGGTGCATAATAGCGTGGACTCTTACCTTCTTTTACGTGAGAGAAAAACAGCCTGCCTTAACATTTTCTGGTTATTGTGCATTATACAGCTGTACCTAATTTCAGTTTTTACTTTTGACTTTTTTTTCTTGGTCAGCTCAAAATAGACTTAAAAGAATACTATGTTCTTGCAACAAGCACTCACTGAACATCTGCTATTGTGTGCCAGTCATTGTTTTGAGGGCTCGAGAGGCAAGGAAAAAGAGAATCTCTGCTCTCAGGGAATTAACAGTTTGGTGGAAGAGACAAATAATCAGAAATAGTATAATGCCAACAATGCCAGAAACAAGGGAAGGGAGAGAGGCTATCAAGTGAAAAGCAAAGAGAATTTTAAGCAGTGAAGCATACAGAAATGACCCATGATGCACAGCATCATTTCTGTGGGGAAATGAATTGTTTTGATTTAGATACCAAATACATTATCTAATGTTTGACAAGATGGAGCCAGGCTTTTTTGTATTTATGTCATCCCCTCATCCAGTAAGATCTAAGCTGGTAGAGGGAAGTCTTGGGACATAGGAACATCAGGTAACATTTGTTGAAGCAATGCTGTGCACTTCAATAAAGAATTAACCAACAGATGTTAGGATTCAGATGGTTAAGACTCACAAGATAGAAGTGGGAAGAGGGGACATTTGACAAAGAAGTAAACAGGTATCCTCTGACCCTTTCCTCACTGCGGACCTAAGAAAGAAAAAAAATGAAATGGTTGGGATGGGAAGGCTGGGTAGCCTATGGCTGGTCTACCCTGTCTGTCCTGGTCACCTGCAGTCCAGTGGACAAGAGAGGTGTGGAGACAGGAATAATTGCAGCAGTGAACCATAACATGTGGAATGCTGGAGCAGACTCAGCAGAGGCATGGAGTCAGAGACTGGGCCTGCCTCTAGGGCACACACACCAATTCCCACGAGTAACTTGAACCCTTTAGTCTCTGAGAGTGCAAATATAAGCTTATTGTTTCTAATTTAAAGGCCATTTTATAAAATTAAAAATGCTTCTAAGGGCAATGAATTGTTAAATCCAATCCTGTAAAAATTGTCTTGATCCATTATAATATATTTAGATACTTGGCCTAGTAAATCTCTTGACTCAGTAACATGAAGGCCAAAAAATGTGGGACTGTTACAAAGAGAAAAATTTACTAATAGCCATAGGCAATATGTTAGGCTTTTTCACATACATTCTCTCCTTTAATCCTCATAGAGTTATCTTTGGTTTTACACTTTATTTTGATACACTTTCAGCAAATATGGTTAATTGATTTGCTTAAGGTCACATGGCTAGTAAATAATGAAAGCAACACTCAACCAAAGGGCTATTTCCTGTGTCTGCTCTTTCCACTTGAACTTTTACTTGTTTACTAATACTTAGATTCAGCATCAGAACCAAAAATATTAAATAGTGTTAAACTATTTAATAACTAGTGTTAAAGCACTAGAAGACTATTTTTCTTATTATTTGGAAATATAAGTTCTTTAGCTCAATAATTACTTAATTACCCAGCCAGTAAAGTTACACATTGTATAGATTTGTTAAATAAAGTATCTCTGTTCCTTCTTTACAAGGGCTTCAACAGCAGCCTTTCTATGGGTTGACTTTTATTTATTTTCCAGAAATCAGTTGCATTTTTACTTTATTTAAAAAATTTTATTGTATTTTCCATTACCAATTAACCTCCTTATACCCTCCTCCCCTCTGTAATCACCACACAGTTGTCCATGTTCATGAGTCCTTTTTCCTTTTTGCTCAGTCCCTCTGCCCCCCACCTCCCCCTACAACAGCTGTGATCCTTGCTCTCTCTGAGTCTTGCTTATTAGCAATTTGTTCATTAGATTCCACGTATGAGTGAAATCATATGCATATGGTCTTTGAGACTTGGCTTTTAATTTAAAAACATCTAGTAGCTATCAAGTCCAAAATTAGTGGGATAGCAGGATTTCCCATGTTTTTGTCGACTGCATATTCTACTACACCCAACAATAAAAAAAGAACCATTAACTCAAGATAATGTATCTTATTCTAGCCCCTTCTAGGGCAGTTTAGTAGTTAGTTTCACCTCGATGAATACTGATTACAGGAAAAAAAGAAACAAACAAACAAAAAAGATTTTTTCAACCACCTTTACTGGTTCACATAAATATCTGAAAACAAATACATGTGTCTTCTCTTTTTATCTGGGCACAACTTACTATAGATCTTAATAAACAAAGTGCTGTAAATATTTATAAGGGGAAAATGAATTTTAAGATATGAAAGAGGTCAATAAATAGCCAAATAGGTCAACCATTAAAAGGACTATTTTTTAAAAAAATTAAGCCACTGATTTCAACTTTTATTAAAATAAATTTCATATAAAAACATGGTAATTTATAACTTGATCTTAACTCAAGTTTTGACAGCAGCTGAATTTTTACATTAAAAAATTGCAAAATTTCAACTCAAGAACAAAATAAAAATCATTCAGAACAAGTTTAAACTTTGAACATTCTATCAACTTCAGCAAATAAAGAATTACTGCATATCAGTTTACATTAGTCCTCTGGTCCAGTATACACTTTCCATTTAAAATACTTCTAATCACTCTTCTGTACAACTGGGTAGCTTCTAGTGGGAATTAGTATATAGTCTGTTCTTGATGAAGACAACACTAGACAGATGTTGCCTGATGCCTGGATAATGCTGAATGTGACAAAACCAGCGAGACACATTAAGATATTTTTCCTTTTCTTGAACTGTCAGGTCAACCTAAGTAGAGATTAAACACATACACACAACACAGATATTACATAAGCGAAACTATTAATATCATCTGAATAGAAGCTAGAAATTGGGGAAGAAAACCCTGTTCTCAAAGCCAACATGTTCAGATAGGAGTGAAAAATTTCAGACACTAGAAGAGCTATCCATTTGTTTAATGCTTTTATTTTCAGTTCAAAACTGGATGTGCTTTCTAGGGAAATCAAGTTTTCAGTAAGTGCCAATTTTACATTAACCCAGTATCTGGAAGCCCAAAGAGTTTTTTACTTTATTGTAAAGGAAAATAGGAGAAAGAGAATAGCTTCCAAAACGCTAAGACATGGTTTTCTCTAATATTTTTGAGCAAACCTAAAAAAGAAGGGTTTAGTGGCATCTAACATACTTAGCAAGGGAACATTATGTAAGCTCATAAATATATATGTACAGATACTTATAGGGGTCTGGTGCATGTACCTATGAACTACTAGTTCCTTTCTATTAAACCCTGGGGAAAAACTTCACTCAAGAAAATAATCAGTCATATGATTTTAAATGATTATTGCTTAATACAAGAAGGGAGGGCTATTTCCACTGGAGCAAATTCCTCAGGTGAACAACAGACCTTCTAAATTCTGTTTGCAATAAAGCTGAACTCAACTCTACCTTCAGTGGATGTAACAGTTCACAGAATATACTATTAGGCTACAAGAATGCCCAGAGATTTGCTTGGCAAAGGTGCAATAAAAACAGCTGTTGCCAATCATTTCACTGGGCTCAAAATCCAAAATAGGCTTTTGTCTAAGACAAATCTTCATTTGGAATCACGAAGAATTATCAGGTAAAGAGAAAATCAGTAGGGCAGTAACAAACAGGCATGACCCATGTAAAAGCAGTGCAGTTCCTGCTCCTGTTGTTAATTCAACATTTATTTAATGGCTATTCCAAGTGTCTGTAAAACTGACAGAGATGCTTACACAAAGAAAAATACTTCAGTCATCTTCATGTGGTTCAAACCCATTTGCAGTCTGCTTGTTGGAAGGCAGTTTTAGTGAGATGGACATTTTATCACTGCTCAGAATTTAGCATATACATACTTGTGCTTATAGACAAATACTCTGTTAAGTTACTGGGTCAAGAAAACTGAAGGATAAATCACTGTAGTATGCAGTAATTATTACAGAATAGAAAATAACATTAGCAATAAAAAGATAGACACATAGTATTTTCTCAGCAAATGTTTAAGTGAATTCCTATTTCCATTTTATATTTACTGTGAACCCACTTAAAAAGAAAAATTAATTCAAGTTACCCTGCCTTCCTCTTTGCCTTTATGACATCAGGATACTATTGTTTCAGTATTTGATCTTTTAACATTATCTTTGGTGGTCTAAACTATCTCTGAAAGCCCAGTTTACTTAAATTATTAGCAATGAGAGTCTCACTGCTTCTGTTACATAAAAATTTAAGTTTTAGGCTTAAGTCCCACACAAAAGCTGCTATAGCAAATTATAAGAAATACTCATTTAAGGGGGTGTAAGGTTCATTTAGTTATCAGATATATGTTACTATAATTGTTTCACCCACAATACAGTTAGTCCATGGTGTGAGATAAAAAATTGGTCAAGAATGTCTTTTTTATGCAAAAGGTACTTTTTATTAAACAAGAATTCATGATTTCACATGTAAAGAATTATGTTATTCCTGTCCAGTGTGCTGTACACACTTAAACAACCATTGTGGAATAAAGTAAACATCCGTCTATATTTCAAAAGGTAAGATGTTTTATAAAAGAGCTTTTTGGTACTTTTTCTAAATCTTTACCATATGTGAACTTCACCAGTGATTCTGAAAGAAAATGTTAATTTTTTTAAAAAAGCTCAACCACTAGTAAACATAGCTGCAAATCTAACAAGAAATGTGGGTGAGTTCTCTAAATAAATAAACAAAATTCAAAATCAACTTCAGAAAAACCTCTTTACTGAGAGTTAAAGAAGACAGAAAAACATGTTTTACTCCAACATGATTTTATGACCATTCAAATCTGACCACTCTCTTATAATTTAGTCTCTCCAGAACTTTCTTTTATAAAGTCTCCACTCAGCCATTTTTGTGAAATGCTAGTTTTCAGAATGAATTAAATGCACTTGAGAAGAAAGCATTTCCAAACAATAAAGTACTAATGCTTGTTTGATCTATGTTGAAGTTGGTCACTGAGATTTTGAAACAGGGTAAAAAGGGTGATGTATATTTACTGTTTACATTTTAGAACAGCGTCTGCTATTAGGGGCTAGCATATGCTGCTACCAGGCTTATTATTTAAAATAACAAACTATAACACACAGCAACATCATTATTCTTCAACTTAAAAATTTCATATTTAGAGTCTCTAGTGTAAGGACTGTAACATACCCACTATATAAAATAATTGTTATTCCAAGACCTTCTTGAATTTCGTCTAACATTTTCCTATTTATCCTAATAATTTTTAACTAGATGATCTATTTCAGAGAATATAAATTTGTTCATTTTCCCTCAGAAAACTTTGCTAGAAATACAAAGTTTTTCCACAGCGTTCAAGTTACCACTTAACCTACTTTTAGTTTAAACTTTAGAGCTTGTTCTTGAGTCTGAGACAATTATGACTGACCTTGACTTGTTATCTTTGCTACTTTTTTAGTAGACAATCTATTTCGGAACTTACTGTAAACAAACACCACCAAACTTAGTCTTTTTAGAACTTTTTGGATGGGGTCCCCCTCAACTGTTTCACTTTCAACCTTGGCTTTCCCTCACCCATTTCTAGTGGACTACTTTGGGTCCCCTCCCCCGCTCTGTACAACAGAAACACAATGCAATTGTTCCAGTTCCCACTTCCTGTTTCTCATTGGTCTGCATGCCAGTGTGTCTATAGTGATGCTTGGCTCTTTCTCCTTAACCATTGCTTTTTTATTTCTACTGGCACTCTATAACTATTTTGAACTTTAAAGCCAAACAGATAATATTCTTAATCAGTAATTTTCCATGAAGACATGTGAGAAGCACTTGGAGGACCATTCCTGATCAGGGTGAAATGCTGGTTTGCTACCTTTCCAACTGGCATCATGCTGTCTTTGGGGCACACGTTATGGATCCAGTCCTGGACTGCTCTGCAGCTCTTTCTTTTCTTTCTAAAAGAATGACCTATCTCCATTGGTGTTTTGAACTTCAAAACAAATGGATTTCAGTTGATAAGAATCTTATATTCAAGCAGCACATAACCTTACAAAGGTTAACAATCTTGAGTAACAGTCTGTTCACAGAGACTGCTATCTACTAGTGAAATCAGTTTAAGAAAGCAATGAGTCAGTGTTAGATAATAAACAGCCACACTAAGCGGCAGTTTAACAAAGGAAGAACAACATAATACTCCTTAGAGGGAATTTAGAAAGACCAGATCTTATAATTAGAGTATGTCGGCCACAACTAAAATTGGGTTCACACTGAAACAAAATACAGTAGGATTATTTGAAGACCTGAAGGTTCCCTGATTGCTGTTTTGTACACTGCACTGATTACATTTTAAGTATTTAATAACATGAACAAATACATGAAAGAATGAGGGCAAAACTAAATATACTGTCAAAGCAAACAGAGCACAGGAAACTGTGATGAATACGAGCAGGTAGCCGATCTGAACTTCACATCTACTCTGCCTGAATTTAATACCTAGTAATCATTTTGTTCTCATCTGGGTATATTTACACCTAACTCAACAGGGATGTCACTTAATACCACAGAGCAATTGTGTCACAGCACAGGTTACATAGTCTGTGAGGCGTGTTCCTTGAGAAAGTGTTTATTTCCCCATGTACTTTGCCTGCACTTGGACCAGGTTGAGAGAAATGCTTTGGTTATGAACTCATTTTATGAACCCAAAAGGATGGCTAACTTACAATTATGTTTTTTAAAAGAAAAGCATAATATCTTTCATCATAATATCCTAGACACTACATATAAAGAGGATATACATTTCAAAATAGGAACAGATCACGAAGTATTGTCAATGGAACCCTCATTTTAACATGTAGCATTGAATGAAACACTTCTAACCTGATTGAAAATCAAATGCCCTGGGAGGCACCCAGGCTCATAATTAAATAGCTCAGCAGCTGGCATTATGAGTATTTTGCGTCATGGGAACTTGACCTTGTTCGCTCTGCTGGCAAAGGAATTGCACACAAGCCCCCTGCTGTTCAGAGCATTTCCTTTACCTGCTGTACGGCTGGCGTGAGCCCAAAGGTAGAAAAATGTAACTTTATGCTTGGTTTGTAAGAGCTACTCATCTTCATTATCATTTTTTTAAAAAATTAGATGGGAGAAATGCTCTCCTTCTTAATGACAGCTTGATGCTAAACAAAGCCAGGCCTTGCGAGGGCCCTCACAGGTCTTCCTTAGCTTGTGAGAGGCATCACATACGATTAGAGATGATATTGCTCTAACATTAACTTTAAAACTAAGTAATGCCACACTGAAATGTTTTTAAGATATAAGTACCTTGTTGTTTTTAGATATAAATTATCCTTGTTCCCCTCTATAAGGTGGTTTTGTTCACATCACTGTGGTCTCACACAAATCAAGTTATGGGCTTCCCCAAGTTGAAAGACTCCTGGGTTTGCACCAAGAGAAAGACAGATACCTTAAGAGCAAGTAGGCTCTTTACCTGAAGGCTTTTTGCCCTTCAAAATGAGACTTTTTTTTTTAAAAAGCTACTAAAATATTTTGAATCAGAATGGAAGAAAGAGGCTGGTGTGATCAAAGTATTTCAGCTCTACTTAAACTATCTTGACATTTAAATATGATTACTATTATACTGAAGTATATACCTAATTATACTTTCACTATAAAGTTATACAACCTAAAATAGGGATATAAAGAGGAAGAGATTGCTAAATATTGCTAATCTCCACTAGCACTTAGCTGCACCAGGCACTGTGCTAGGTAGGAGCTGGGAGAGGTACAAAGGGAAATCTGACATGACTCTCCTCATCTCCTTATTGTGCTTCAAATCGAGTCATTCCTGTTATGTGCGGTGAACATCCATGCTGCTTTATTCCTGTTGGACCAGTGTAATTATCAATAGCCCCACTTTCACAGAAAAACATGTTGTTTTAGATGATAAATCATATGGCCATCCAACTTATAAGCAATATTTAGAGTCAAACTTATCATAAGTTTTGTAAAACAATAAAAATTCCATTGGAGAGCCAAAGCCATCCAAATTCAAAGACATTTTTCTGACAATTTCATCATTCCACATTCTGATTTTCTCTATATGTCTCTTTAATTGATCTCACAATATTCTAATCAGAAATTAGCACTAGATTCCACTTTTTCTTACTCACTAATTGCTTTCATGTAAAACAGTCTTCTCTCTTCAATGAGATCAAAAGTTGCTTGAAAATAGTTTTATACTTCTTTTGTGTCCCTCCAGTATAGTATAATGGTGTACAAATATGAATTGTTACAACCTCTAACTCAAACAATTTATAATTTAAAAGACAGAGAAATTTTCTAAGACTTACAGTAAAAAATAAAACAAGCCAGAACTAAGGTAGTCTGTGAGGTACATAAAGAAATGGACAAAGAGCACTTGAATATGCTTTAGGAGCCAAAGAGGACTTCCCCAAGGACATTAGTGCTAGGACTGAGTGAACCTGAAATATGGATGAATTTGGGAGAAAAATAAGGGCTGGGCCAAGCAGCAAAAGAGAGGGACAGCACAAGAACACTGAGCAGGAAGAACAAAAGCAGAGGAGACATATGGCTGACAGAGAGGTGTATAGGGAGAATAATGACAATGAGGCCAGCCAGGGAGGCAGGGTCACATGACGAAGGGTCTCCTATCCCAGGCAGTGAGGAGCTACTTAAGTATTTTGAGAAAGACACATTCATGAGAAAACTGTCCCAGTGGCAATAAAGATGGACCGTAAGAGACGAGACTGGTGGCAGGAGGACATTTCAATAGCCCAGACTGAAGATAATGAATTCTGGAATGAGGGCCAAGTCATGTAGGATTGTAGCAAGAGACACATGGGAGAGGCATCACAAGGTGAAAACAAGACCTCACTGACTGAATGTGTGAGGTACACAATACAGAAAAGCAAACAAGTTCTTATTTTTCCACAGGAGGAAGACAGGTGTTGGGAGGAGGTTTTAGGTAGAGATGTAAGAAAGTACAAACTCTGGGCCAAACTGCCTGGTTTCCAGATCTGGTTTTGCCGTTTACTTGGGTGATCGCAAAGCAGACATTTGATCTCTCTAATGCCTCAGTTACTTCATCTGTACAATGGGGATGATGGCATTGCCTATCTCACAGGTAGTTATAAGGATTAAATGAGTTAACATTTATAAAGCATACAGAGTAGAGCCTATATATTAGTGCCATATAATTGTTTGTAAATAAATTTAAGATAGGAAACAATTTAATGGAAAGAGATTGACCATATAGAGAGAAAAACTGAAGATACAAGAAAGAAAAGAGATAAAATTTGGGACCAGATCCAGAGAGTGGGCAGAAGGTAGAGGGGGAATTGAGGTAAGAGCCCAGATGAATGATGGATTAACTGAGGAAAAAAGCAAGTTGATTTTTTCTGAGGCCAGAAAAAGGAGATAGGACGAATGAGGATGTGCACATAGGCACAGCTGGAAGGTGAGTGTATTCATAGGCTGGCCTCTATTTTCCAGCTGAATAAGGAATGGGAGGCTCTGTGATAATGACCGAAGATAAAAGGGGAGACAGGAGGGTGGGGCTTGAGCAAAATGTTAAAGGTCTGGATTTGTGCCTGGGAGGAATAAAACAGCTGATCAGTTTAACAGCCCTGCTGAAACTGAACAGTATAAATTTGCAATGGTATCAATCTGTAGAGTTGTAATATCTCCAACAGAACTCAGACTGGATATAGTATTGAAGGCATTTATTTAGACTGACCAAGATTTGGGGATTTACAGGGAAAAGATGGTGAATGTACAGAGGAGCAAAGAAGCTGAAGATGCTGTAATAAAAGGGTGTAGTCAAAGTTTCACAAAAGTGGATCTAGGTTGGATGGGGAAGAAAGTATATAGGTTAAAAAAAGAGAAGGGGTTACTTCGGATAACGGTGGGATTTAGGGAGTAAGAGATTGGGACTCAAGGATAGGAACTCGCACAGAAGACCAGGGGGTAGAATTGAGATGGAGAGGTGGGGTCCAGGTGATGATGACGATCAAGTCCAAAAGGTGGCAAGAAAAGTCCTTGCAAAGAAGAGCAGAAGTAAGAATAGGAATCAAGCAGGTTAAGAAAGAGGAAGCAACTATGTTTGATGGACACATGGAAGGAATATATACAAAGTACTTTTACTTTGTATAAAAATTACTCCTTTCATTTTTATTTGATAAACTGAAAATTGAAATTTGATTTAAATTCAAGACAAAAAAATCATCTGAACATTACAGAAAAAAGCTGATAACTATTCAAATACTCACTATGAAGCGATGGAGTCCATAGTATAATAGGATATCTGCTAAGGTAAAATTATATCCTGTAAGGTAGACTTTATCTTCAAGATAAGAATTAAGATCCTAGGGAAAAAAACAAATAAAATATTTATTTAAAAAACAGTAATACTAAAGTTAACTACCATATCATTTGCTTTAAAACACTTAGAAGGCTATTAGAAAACAGAATATTGGCATTTAGTTTAGCAAATTATCTTTGACATTAATAGATTCACATTCATTAAAAATTACAAACCATATACTAATCACCTCATTTAAAAATAGGGAAAATAATTTTAGTGTTATTTTAAAGAAATAAGAAAACATTAAAAATGATATTTAAAGTGATCATTTCAGACTCCCAATTTTATTTGTTTGGGGGGGGAAACATTTTGTAAATCATGCTCATGTTAGATTTATTTTTTTCCATTAAAATATTAAAAGCTTCCTCAACAGTTTCTAACTCTTGAGAATTATAATTTATTGGCTTGCATTTTTATATATGTATATTTTAAAATTTTTAATTGCAGGAGAATAATACATAAGATTTACCATCTTAACCATTTTTAACTATATAATTCAGTACACGTTAAAGGCATTCACACTGTTGTGCAACCAATCTTCAGAATTTTGTCACCTTGCAAAACAAAAACTCTATTATAGACAACTACCCATTTCTCCCTCACCCCAGGCCCTGACGACTGCCATTCTGCTGTTTCCATGAATTTGACTACTTTGGATACAGCATATAAGTGGAATCAGATTATTTGGGATATGCAACTAGCTTATTTCACTTAGTATGTGTTCTTCATTGTTCACCCATGTTGGAGCATGTGTCGGGATTTCCTTCCCTTTTAAGGCTGAAAATTATTCCACTGTATGAATACACCACACTTTTTTTATCCATTCATCGGTCAATGAGCACTTGTGTTGTTTCCACTGCAGGACTACTGTGAGTAATAATGCTATGAACATGGGTGCACATAACATCTGTTTGAGACCCAGTTCGGGTATGCAAGTATATCTGCAAGTAGAATAACTGGATCATATAGTAATTGTATTTTTAGTATTTTGAGAAAAAACTGTACTGTTTTATTTCAGGTGTACCATTTTACATTCTCAATAATGTACAAGTTTTCTAATTTCTCCATACCCTCATCAACATTGTTATTTTCTGGTAGTAGCCAACTTAATGGATGCGAGGTGATTATCTTATTGTGGTTTTGATTTACATTTCCCTAATGATTATTAATGTTGAGCACTTCTCATATACTTATTAGCTTTGTATATCTTATCCGAAGAAATGCCTACTTAGGTCCTTTGTTAATTTTTTCATTGGGTTCTTAGTTTTTCTTGGTTGAGTTGCAGGAGTTCTTTAGACAGGGTCTGGTGCAAATAGCACCCATTTTTTATAACAAAATCATAAGCATGTAATTCTGTAACATAACATCATCACACTCAAGCACACCATATGACATTTTAGTGAAATGTTCATATTAAAACTATAAATTCTCAAACCCATATTACCCTACCAACCACACTGAAGCAGGCCTTACTTCTGCCAGACCCTGTATATTCTGGTTTAACCCTTTATTAGATATGTAATTTGCAAATATTTTCTCCCATTCCATGGGTTGCCTCATCATTCTGTTGATTGATGAACAAAAGTTTTAAATTTTGACATAGTCCAGAATTTTTACGTTTGATGCCTGTGCTTTGGTTCATATCCAAGAAATCACCGTCTCATCAAATGATGTGACATTTTCTGCTATGTTTTCTTCTAAGAGTTTTAGTTTTAAGTCTACATTTAGAACTTTCCATTTTGAGTTAATTTTTATATATTGTGTATGGTAAGGGTTTAACTTCATTCTTTTGCAAATGGATATGTAATTTTTCTAACACCTCAAAGACCCCAGTTTTAAACACCATTTAAAGCTACCCAAAGTTCTATCATTTGTCTTCCAGACAATTATCATCAAATTTTAAAAGGTTAAGTATATACAAAAAAGTTCATTTAACATCATTACAGAAAAAAAAAATACTAATATGCACTGAGCTCCCTAAATAGCCAATAGGTTTTCCTTTGAAGGAAAAAATATTTAAAGTACATCTTAAAAAATAATATAAAACATCTTAAAAGGTCTTAATCTAATGTGAATTATTGTCTGAAACACCAGCATAAATAAATCAATTAATTTCCCGAGAAAAGAAAAAATCTAGATTAAAAAAAAATACGAATACTTTTGGTCCCTTTCAAATTTAATATATAATTTAATGGCACAGGAATTTATGTTCACTTACCTTTAAATTAAATGAGACAAAATGTTCGTATAAACTTAGAGAAAGGTTTATAAGTAAGTTATGTGAATTATCGTCAGATATTCTCACAGACTCCTCTAAAGACTAGTTGTAAAATGCTGCCTAAAAGTCAATAGGATTTACTCTGGAACAATTTCTTAAACTGTAGAGACAGCATTTTGTTTTCTTAAATCACATTCCAAATGTCTAGCACACAGTGGTTCAGCAATCAGCAAATGTTTGCCAAAATTGAATTTAATCTGTTTAAAACTACCACACCTTCATTTACCAGACAGTAATTTTCAAAATACCATAAGACTATGGACTGCTAGGGATGTTATAGATGAGGGCATAAAGAAATGTTGACATAAATAAGGAGATTAAGATCTGGGTAGGAAGAGTAAAATATATTAGAAGCTACCACTTAAATTCTATATAATCTGTTGAATGAAGATCGTGTCTCTCCAAACATCTTCAAGTAAAACAACTTTGATAATGTATAAAAATAAAATAGAAATATCTTCATTTAATTCTAAGAAGCCTTTTAAAGTAAGGTCTGAAACAATAATTTAACACTCCTTAATATAGTGTACATATTCTTAAAGTGAAATCTATATAAATGTTTTCTTTATACAGACCCTTAAGGTTATAATCTTATAACTAAGGTCAAAAAATTATGATTAGGTAATATTTTTCTGATTAGTGACTTTAATGTCTTCCACTTCTTTTTTTTCTTACAAGTCTTTTCGACGCTATCGCCAAACTTTGAAAAAAATTATTTCCCCCTACAGAGTTCCACCTGATTTTTCTTTTTCTTCTTAACTAATATTGAAAAAGCAGTATAAATATATATCCTCCATCTAGATTCAACAAATGTGTTTTGCAATGCCTGCTGTTTGAAATTACATATTACCTTAATTATGAGTCATTTAAATTTAGAGTTGTGGTTTCAATAATGAAATGTAACTCTAGAGTAACAATTAACCCTTTCATAATATTCTAACAGCAAGAATTTTAAAAATAATAAAAAGATAAATAGTCCAGTCTAAAATGGGCAAATACATACATATAAGCAATTTTTTTAAATAATGAAAATGCTTATAACCATTATGAAAAAAACACAAAATAAACAAATAAATCACTTTTTGGTTTATTTGTTTTGGCAATGAAAGTAGGGTGGTGAAGGACAAACAGTAATATCCATGTCAGCAAGGGTCTGTGGAAGGTAACCCTCACATACCACCAAACTATAAAAACATATTTTTCTGGAGCACAAATGAGCAGCATATCCTTAAAAATGTACATAGCTTTGGCTCAGCAATTTCCCCTGTAGGAATTAACTTAGGAAACAAATGAGAAAGTGTTAAAACATTTAGTAGTAATCTAGTATAAATACGTAAGGATAGAATTAATTAAATTCTGGTACAACTATATGATAGAATATTAATAGGTTATCAAAAAAGATAGTATAAATGAATATTTATGGACATGTAAAGGCATTCACAGGACACTGTCAGCAAAGAAAATAAAATAAGTTTGTGTGCAGTAACTGCCAATTTTAAAAATAAAATACACATGTATGTGAAAAGAAAAAGTATGGAAGGAACACTAAAGGGGTTCAAAAATATTTGATGACTGAACATAAATGTTATTTAACAGTTCTCTCTTGTTGGAACTACAAATGTTTGAGATTTCTTCTATTTTCTTATTTCTATTTCCTAATTTTATAATAAATATCTAAAGCCTTTGAAATAAAAACACTATCGTAAAATACCAAAAAGCAAAGCAAAAGAATATAACAACCCTTTCTCGTCTGTGCTCATATGGCCAAAAATCATTGCAGTCCACAATCCATACATTGTCTCCCCCCGGTCCACGTTCTGTTAAAGTAGGCTCTGTGTCTGATGGTTGGTTCGCTGCATCACTAGCTCCTAGAACTGTATCTGACACATCATTACAGGTAGAGATGAGCAATCAGTGGCAGAGCAAGGACCACAACCCAGATCTCCCAGTTCCTCATACATTTCAAAAATGATAATAGTTCCAGTCAGATTGTCACAATCAAAATTTCAGATGAGATTTACATATCCCAGATACATTTTAGTAAAATTACTTTTTATGTTCTTAATAGCAAATCTATCCTTTGACCTTAAAAACCCAATTCAATGAAATCCTGTTCCTATCTTTCAGAATTAAGTACTTTATTACTATCTTTTTGGGGGGAAAACTGTAAGAGATATTTATAATTATTTTTTTTATTTGCCTGAAATCTCACATTCACTTAAAGGGTAGACTTGCTTGCTTCCCTCTGGAAATGCTGCCGAGCATGGCAGGGAGCAGCAGGAAGAGTTGGCATGGATGTTAAGAATGAATAGTTACCATGACAGGCCTATAAAGGAACAGGCCTGAAACTTATTTTCTACCAGTTCTAATGATAGTACCTATCAAGAATAGAGTTTAAAGCATTTTCCCCAGAGTGATATACGAAAAACTTTCAGTACTATAAGATCTTCTGGCACAACTTATATGACCAAATTATATGACAATGGAAATAAAATTAGGAGACAGAATAAAATTAGGGGTTCCTGCAATGATATTTGGTTGCCTGGGTAATCTCTAAGGTTCCTTTAAATGATAAACTTCTAGAATTTTTTTAAATTTGCTTTATTTTTATAAAAATAATTAACAAAAATAATTTCATTTGGAATGTTTTCCATTCTTGGTGACTCTGGAAACACATTCAGTTTCTATTTTATATCAATAGTCTTTTATTCTAACTTGATTTCTTTAGAAAGAAAATGTAAATCCTAATGCATTATGTCTCAAAGGAGGGAAATGTGGGCTTTCTTATATCAATCTGACATTTTAAGACAATTGCATTTGTATTCTTTATTGACGTCAGTATAATGCTTTGGAAATATTAATAAATAATGGTTTTTCCAAGGTACTTGGAATTTCTAGGATCAAAGGTGCACAGGAAGTTGTTGACATCTTTTTTTCCCTGTTCTTGTTCTTCTTTTTAGTTTTTTAAAATATATTTAATTGATTATGCTATTACAGTTATCCCATTTCTCTCCCATCATTCTCCTCCACCCTGCACACCCCCTCCCACCCACATTCCCCCCTTTACTTCATGTCCATGTGTCATAAGTTCTTTAGCTTCTACATTTACCACACTATTCTTGCCCTCTCCCTGTCTATTTTCTGCCTACAGTCTATGCTACTTATTCTCTGTACCTTTCCCCCTCTCTCCTCCTCCCACTCCCCTGTTGCAAACTCTCCATGTGTTCTACATTTCTGTGGTTCTGTTCCTGTTCTACTTGTTTGCTTAGTTTGCTTTTCTTTTAGATGGGGTTGTTAATATCTGTGAGTTTGCTGTCTTTTTACTGTCATATTTTTTAATCTTCTTTTTCTTAGATAAGTCCCTTTAACATTTCATATAATAAGGGCTTGGTGATAATGAACTCCTTTAACTTGACCTTATCTAAGAAGCACTTTATCTGCCCTTCCATTCTAAATGAAAGCTTTGCTGGATAGAGCAATCCTGGATGTAGGTCCTTGCCTTTCACGACTTGGAATACTTCTTTCCAGCCCCTTCTTGCCTGTAAGGTCTCTTTTGAGAAATCAGCTGACAGTCTGATGGGAACTCCTTTGCAGGTGACTGTCCCCTTATCCCTTGCTGCTTCTAGAATTCGCTCCTTCATTTGAATCTTGGCTAATGTAATTATGATGTGCCTTGGTGTGTTCCTCCTTGGGTTCAACTTCTTTGGGACTCTCTGAGCTTCTTGGACTTCCTGGAAGTCTATTTCCTTTGCTGGATTGGGCAAGTTCTCCTTTATTATTAGTTTAAATAAGTTTACCAGTTGTTGCTCTTCCTCTTCCCCTTCTGGTACCCCTAAAATTCAGATGTTGGGATGTTTAAAGATGTCCTGGAGGTTCCTAAGCCTCTCATTTTTTTGAATTCTTGTTTCTTCATTCTTTTGTTTGATTGTTTCTTTCTTCCTTCTGGTCCACTCCATAATTTGAGTCCAAGTTTTCCTCCCATCACTACTGGTTCCATGTGTGTTTTTCTTCATTTCACTTATTGTAGCCTCCATTTGTTCCTCTAATTTGCAACCCAAATCAACCAATTCTGTGAGCTTCCTAATCACCAGAGCTTTGAACTGTGCTTCTGATAGGTTGGCTACCAGTGCTATGCGCTCTGCATCTGATAGGTTGACCACCTCCTGGTCACTCAGATGCATTAGCTCTGGGCCCTTGGTCTATTCTCCCTTTTGAGCCATCCTTGCTTTTTTTTTTTGTTTGCTTGTTTTCATCTGGTAGCAGCTGTTACGTAGTGAGGGGTGGAGCCTTAGGCATTCACCAGGGCGGGGCAGCCCAGTCCCTGGGTTGTGATGCTGGATGTGGGGGCCGTGTGAGGGAGGGAACAATGGTGCTTGCTCTGGGCTGTCTTGTGGATTCCAGTCCCTTCAGCCTCTTTCCCCTATCAAATTCGGCCCTTCTGTTGCTGATTTCCGTGTGGGTGGGCCTGCGCATACTCTAGAGCCCCGTGGGTCTCCCCAATGAACTCTCCTGTGAGGCTGGGACTCCCTCCTGGCACCTCAGCCCCTACAAGTATTTTCAATGGGTGCTTTTAGGCTTCACTTCTTGGTGCTGGGGCCTGCGTCGTGCAGTCTGTCTTGCTGCCCAGTTTCGCCTGGTTTATCTGTGCGCAAATGTGTGTCCGCAGTTCACCGCCATGTGTGCCCTGCTTGGTCTCCTCACGTTCAGCTACGCTGCCGCCTGTGCGCCTGGAGTGACTGCGCGCCCAGGACCACCACCGGCTTATCCCACCTCGATCCGACACCGCGTGGCCACGGACTCCGCTCCTCTTACCAGTCTGGGTGAATTGTTGTCAGACTCCTACATAATTTAATTTTCTCTCTGTCCTGGTTGGGTTTTCTTTTTTTTTGGTTCTATATTTTTATTGTCCTTAATCTTGGCTGTGAGAGGAGGCACAGCATGTCCAGCTACGCCTCTATCTTGGCCGGAAGTCCAATCTGACTGACAGTTTTTTCCAAACTATAATCCCCAAAGATTCTGATCCCTCCATGTCTGTGAGAAGTAATTTATTGATTAAGAAATCAGGATTACCCAGTAGAAAAATAAACATTAAGCCATCACATTATTAAAAAAAAAAATCTCGTCCTGGCTGGTGTGGCTCAGTGGACTGAGTGCCAGCCTGCAAACCACAGAGTCCCCAGGTCAATGCCCAGTCAGGGCACATTCCTGGGTTGTGGGCTAGGTCCCCAGTAGGGGGTGTGTAAGAGGCAACCACACATTGATGTTTTTGTCCCTCTTTTTCTCCTTCCCTTCACCTCTCTCTAAAAATAAATGCCTTAAATAAATAAATAAAATCTTTAAAAAAAAATCTTACCAAGCTATAATTATTGACTATGATAAGTTATATGAAGGAAAAGCACAGGACGTCATATTATGAAGGAAAAGGATATAGAACAAGGAAAGGCACTTGTTTGAGAGAAAGGTAGTCGAGAACATTTTTGAGGAAGGGGTATCCAAACAGAGATCTGAAGGCACAAGGCTGGCAGAGTCTGTTCAAGCAAAGGTAATAACAGCTACAAACTGCCCTGGGGCAGAAGGAATAGAGGGCCTATAGCTTCACTACTGTATTTCAGGCAAGAGAGATTCCTGCTATTAATAGTTTATTCATTTCAGCCTATAAAGAAAAGTCACAATACCTTCAACAGAATGCGGATATCATCTTTATTGGAGTTTCCATCTACTCGAGTTACTCTGTATTCTAACCATTGTTGTACTATCGCTTTTTCTTCTGCAGTGCTGCCAAGCAAATACTCTTTGTTGGCTTGCTTGACTAGATGAGCTGCTATAGTAGCCAATCCTGTTAGACTTGGACCATTGTTTGTTTGAAGAACTGGAATCTTAAAAAGAAAAAGAAGTTCTTCAGGTAAATTTTAAAAACAAATACTATCACAACTGCAATTATAAGTAATTTCTAAATCCCCCAACTGTTTTTCAAATACTCTAAGATTTTACTTTAAGATACTAAATTACATACTATATTATGCAAATAAGTCAGGAACATAGCAGCTATATAATTTACATTTGATAATAGATGATGATGAAACTGGTAGTAACATTACAAAAATCAGTAATATTGTATGTACAAAGAGAAAATGAAAATCCTAGTAGCATGCATTAATTTTAATCAAGTTTACCTATATCCTATTTTATTTTTAGCAAAGTGAACATATACTTAAATAAACCTACCTTGTGTAATAACAAAAACAAAAACAAGAAGGTTATAGTAACACTGAGTCCATACTGATATACTGCATAGGCCACAAAGTTTAGTTTTTTTCCATATGATGGTTCTAGTAGTCCTTAGTTGTCTTTAACTTCATTCAAAACAATTTTGTTAGATTGTATTGTGACAGCTGTCGTATCAGTATGCACTAAAAAAACCTTATCAAAATTGGTGAATTTTTGTGTAGTCATTTTAATACTGAAGATGAAAGAAAACATGCAACACTTTCAGCATATTATGCTTTATAATTTCAAGAAAGGTAAAAATACAACTGAATTGCAAAAAAAAAAAAAAACATTTGTGTAGTGTATGGAGAAGGTGCTGTGACTGATCAAACACGTCAAAAGTGGTTTGTGAAGTTCCTTGGTACTATTGACATTTTGGCTAAATAATTCTCTGCCCTGGGGCTGTCTTATGCATTGTAAGATGTTTAGCAGCGCCCCTGGCCTCTGTTCACTAGAAACCAATAGCAGGAGATAGTCAACATACTCAAAATATCCAAATCAATAAAGTTATCAGTGAAAATGAAAAATGTCTTTTATTTTACGGAAAAAAAGTAAGTAGACTTTTTGGCCAATCCAATAGTTAGAACCACCAAATGGGATCTAGGCTGGTTTTAATGATGTGTGATCTAATATAATTACCTAGCTCATTAATTAGGTGTGGACTGTGACGGTGACTTGGTTGTCATGGACTGCATATTCATCCATTTTGGAGACATTCACTCTAAATGTTGGCCCATATTTCATATTTTAAAAAAACAGTGTAAAATATAATTGGGGCTACTGATAATAAAGTCTGGGCTTCAGGTATTCATATGAAAAATACCCCTACTTTTCATGTTTCTCCTATTGTAACAGCAACACAAAGAGTCAGATCACACAAAATTGCTAATTGATTTAAATGTTCTTGATGTACAAGTTAGTGAAACACTGTAAGAAATTAAAAGAAAATGCAAAGTATCATCCAAGGGGGAGACCGATCATTATAAATAACAAGGATACAATCTAAATGACCTATGCAAATTAAAAAAGTACATATTCTCAGAAAGACTGCTGCTCTTTTCAGCCATGAAATAGTATCTTATATTTGTCCAGTGATTTACACTTTTGAGGACACTCTCATATCTAGGTCAACAGGACTCTGTGATGTATATGGGGAGATTAATATTTCATGGCTACAGAGTCAAAGGTTACTCACTGAAAGGCAAAGGAAGTAACTACTTTCCACTTCCTCACCTACTACTAAAGTTCTGATGGAGTGAAAAATTATTAAGTGGATTTTTATCTGAATGAGGGCTTGGTACTTTAAATCTCCACATGGTCAACAGTATTTCTCATTCACTACTTAGCTCCTTGAATTCTCACTTTTGCCTTCACAATCAAATAAAATTACTACCTGTAAGATAACTGATAACTTCCTTAAAAATGTATTAAAAGAAAATAATATGGAACCCTTTGGAGTTGCTGATAATGTTCTATTCCTTGCCTATGTGGTTATCTAGGTGTGTTCACTTTGTGGTAAGTCACTGAGATTTATACGCTTTTCTGAATGTGTGTTAATCTTGGAAGGAAGGAAGGAAGGTAAGGGGGGAGGGGAGGGAGGGAACCAATGAACTTGCAACTGGGAGCGGGGTGGGGGGGAGAATTCTAAAGAGAATTATTAGTAAAAATAAATTATGTATAACCCCAAAAAACTAACTAAAAAAAACTCCCAGTTATCTTCTCATCTAGTCATTACATCTTCTAAGATAAGTAAGTAATCTCACCTCATTTTACAGGTAAAGAACCGAGGTCAGCAGGAATGGCAGAGTCAAGTTTAAATAAAATACAGTTAGTTCCAAAGTCCATTGTTGTCTTTGCACAGACTATAGTATAGAAATCTTACACAGTTGCAATCATGGGAAACATACTATTTCCATATTCATTTTAGGGTTCCATGGTTTCAATTAATCACTTTTTTTAAAAAATATATTTTACTTATCTTTAGAGAGAGTAGGGAGGGAGAAAGAGAGGGAGAGAAACATTGGTCAGTTGCCTCCCACAAGTGCACCAACCAATGGGCCAGGCCCGCAACCCAGGTGTATACCCTGGCTAGGAATTGAACCTGCAGTCTTTCACTTTGTAAGACAACGCTCAAGTAACTAAGCCATGCTGGTAAGGGCCAATTAATCAATCACTTTTAATGTCTACATAAGTAATATTCCAATGTGCTGATGTACCGTGATTTAATGAACCATTTTGTTAGAGCTGGACCTCTGAACTGTTTTCAATTTTTTAATCACTATTGGTAATGCTGCAGAGAATACCTTATTGCTGGCTTACTGCTGTCAACTGTCTTCCAAAAACAAAAACAAAACCAAAAAACCCCCCACCGAATCTTATCAAGATGTCCTCATCCCTTCTCCAAACCCATAAATAGAAACTTTCAATAGCTGTTCTCCCCCAATACCCTGAATTCCAAAGCCTTCACAATTGAGCCTCAAACTATAATTTTGGGTTTACTTTGTATTGCATCACCATCATATCCCTCTACTCGTTGCCCCTTCTCAATCTACCATAATTTATTGGTCTTACAAAATTTAAAAACCAACTTTTCTGTGGGGTTTACAAACCCATTCTTACAGTCAGAATTAAATCTTCTCCAATCCCCTAAACAATGCTTACTGCCATTTAGTAAACATTCTGTTCTGCTTTAAATTAGCTGTCAATGACTGTTTCTTATATAGATGATAAAATTCCTCAAGACAAGTCTCATCTCTTAGCGATGTTTTCTGAAAAACAGAAACCAAACTAGTGAATAGTGGCTGAAGGGAAGGAATCAGCATGAGGCCTGAGGAAAAGGCAAAAGCAAAATGCCTACTCTGCCACCAGTCCCTGGGCAGCTGATCTTAAGCAAGTTGTGGACCCATTGTAGACTTCAGTTTAGTTTATGTGTAAGAACTACAATACATTGCTTTTAAGACCAGATTTTATCAGGGACCAAATGAAGAAGAGAAAATAAACACCATTCGGAAAAAAAATCTCAAGGAGGCAGAGAATGTATACACCCATATTTTTAGACCATAACATGCACATAGGTTTTAGACGAGGAAAATAGGAAAAAAAATTTTGAAAAGCAAAAAATGTGGCAAAATATTTAATAAAATAAATAATATTTCACCAATGTAAATGTGAACAGAACTCAACAGCAGCATTAACAACCATTTTTCCTCCCAAATTGGTAGGGAGGGATGCGTCTCATTGTCCGAAAAAAATTGCAGTAGTTATCTACTATGTGATGATGTTTTGGTCAATGACAGATTGCATACACCATGGTAGTCCCATAAGATAATAATGAAGCTAAAAAATTCCCATTGCTAGTGATGTCACAGCTATCATCAATAGAGAGGAATGTTTATGGTGATTTATCTGCTTCCAAGCAAATCTATTATGAAAACAGTAAAAACCAAGCAAACCACCATGGACATATTTCTGAAAACAGTGACTCTTCATCAAGAAGAGCCTCAGGCAGGTCCTTCAAGAGATGTTCCAGAAGGAGGATTGATACCATAGGAGATGACAGCTCTATCTGCGTTATTGTCCCTGAAGACCTTCCAGTGGGACAAGATGTGGAGGTGGAAGACAGAGATACTGCTGATCCTGACCCTGTGTGGGCCTAGGCTAATGTGTGTGTTTGTGTCTTAGTTTTTAACACAAATGTTTACAAAGTAAAAAAATAAAATAAAAAAATTTTAAATAGAAAAAATCTTATAGAATAAGGAAGAAAAAGTATTTTTGGAAGCTGTACAATATGTTTGTATTTTAAGCTAAGTGTTCTTATGAGCCAAAGGTTTTAAAAAATTTAAGTTTATAATGTATAAAATTACAGTAATCTAAGATTAATTTATTGAAGAAACAGTTTTATAAATCTAACGTAGCTTAAGTGTACAGTGTTTATAAATTCTACACAAGTATACAGTAATCTCCTGGGCCTTCACATTCACACACCACTAACTTACCGACTCAGAGCAACTTCCAGTCCTGCAAGCTCCATTCAGGTAAGTGCCCTACACAGGTGTACCATTTTTAAAAAATCTTTTATACCATATCTTTACTTTTCTGTGGTTAGAGAGACAAATACCATTGTGTTCCAACTGCCTACAGTACAGAGACATGTTGTACAGGTTTGTAGCCCAGCAGCAATGGGCCATACCATGTAGCCCAGGTGTGTAGTAGGCTATAAATAAATCTAGGTTTGTGTGGCACTCCATCACATTCTCTCAAGAATGAAATCGCCTAGCCAGGCATAATCTCTGAAGGTATCCCCACCATTAAGCAATGCAGACTGTACGTACAAAGTTGTCTTCACACATTTCTCCTCCTCTACACTCCCTCAACGGCGAATAATGGTCTCGATAAAACACAAATGTCCTTCAATGCCTTGAGAAATCTGGGTCCTTATACCTCACCAGTCAAACTCATACAGTTTTTCTCTTTCATTCTCTGCACATTGCATACCGAAATTGATACAGAGGCCTCAGAAAAGCCTTCCCTGAATCTTCCAGGTTGGGCCAAGATCTTTGTGTTCTCTAAACCGTCTACGCTTCAATGTAACTATTCAGTATTGTAACGAAAATAGCTGCAATGTTTGTCCCCCAGCTAAAAAAGCAAGCTTCCCGAGAAGGAGCGTGCCAGGCCCAGCACAGTACTTACTACTAGGCACTCTGTTAGCTCTCTGGAGTAGCTGCCTAATAATGAATGAAAAGGTACTCATATAGTAACTGTCATCGAACGCACACACGGACCCTCTAGGTTGGTCTATATATCTTTGAGGACCTTCTTCTTGTTCTCGGAATAGGATTATAACAATTTACCAGAAGGAAATGTTCAGGCCAAGCCCGACCGAAGCCTGTTCCCGTTCCCTTTCCGGGACCTAGGGCTGCAGGAAGAGGCCCAGAGGCTCCAGCCCGCCCCGCGGCACCAACACGTGGGGCCGCAACCTCACTCGGTCCGCCTCCGCCGGCCAGCCGGTCCTACCAATGCTCACCAGACACCGCTACCCTCACCTCTTCCCTTCCGCGCCGCTTCTGCTTCTCACCTGGCGCTCGCCCTGAGCACTGTATTTGTTCCCTTTACTCAGCCCCAGGGACTTCTCGAGCAGCGCCAATTGAGCGGCCGCCGCCATCTTCCGGTCTGAGCTGCCGGCAGGGGCGGAACCAGGATAGCAAGGATCTCCGGCATTGGCAGAGAGAGAAAGCCCGTCCACAAAAGTCTCCCGCTATTGGCTGAACAGAGGGCGTGGAAGGCGGTCCTGAGCGCAGGAGGCGGGGCCAAGGCAAGTGAAAGAGCGTGTTGTGAGACAGGTGTAGGAGTGGCGGTTTGGTGTTCGGTTATGTGGAGCTCTTGAGGCTGTGCTGCAGAGGAGACTTTGGTTTCCCCATGTAGACTGAATCTGACAATTTACAAACCGCAGGCTGTTGGCTTAACTGCCAGTTAACTAACAGATTTATACATAATTGGAACCGAAATTTACCTTAGTTTGGCTGAGGAATCTGACTTTGAACGATCGAGTTGAATAGCGAAGAGTTCACAATTTGTTAGGGGTTTCCAACATACAGCATTATCCATAGGGATTTTAATTATGTTTTAATGGTGAAATGGAAGAACTAAATTTTCTTCTGTAAACCTATATCTCAATAGTAGCAGTAGAATATAAATTTAAGGATTATTTATATAAGCCCTGGTTATGTCCAAGAAAATCAGCCATTAGCAGTTTCAAAGATCTTTATTAGTAAGATAGATAAGATATCACTTAAGATAATCATATCACCACCAGAAAGATAGTAATATGATTTATGTAGCCTTTGTTATGTGAGTAAGCAATGCACATGACGTTTTCACCCTCAGTTGCTATATTTTCATATCTTCAAAGTAGAAAATGTGCAGTATATGTCGAAGACTTGTCTCCTATTTCTGAAAGATTTCTGAAAAAAAATATTTCCATATCACAGAATGAATAAACAAAATGTGTTTTAGTTTGAAAGAAATGGAAAAGAATTATTACAAGGTAGTTCATCACTACTTGAAAAATATGGAAGTTTGGTGGAAAATGTACTGTGTGACATCTTTCCTATTCTAGAATACTTAATAAGTTAACATTGGCAGCAGAAGTAAATGTAAGGAAAAGAGAACTTGGCCAAATCAATATAAAAATACAAAGAATTTCAGTATAATTGCATTGCGCATTAATAATTTGTTCATTTTCCATTTATTGAAAATTGAATAACCACTTTACTACTTCCAAATAGGCTAGTCCTCTGAGAAAATTCACATATCTATTTTCAGTGGTTAGGAACACTTTTTGCTTGTAATAAGACATTTAAAAAATTTTCAGTTATTTATTTTCAGTGGGTGGTGTATTTAAAATAAGGCTAATCCCTGGCCAGGTGGCTCAGTTGGTTGGAGAATCATCCAGTACATCAAGACACATTCAGTTCCCAGGCAGAGCACATACCTAGGCTGTGGGTTCAAACCCCGGTCAGGGCTTGTACAGGAGGCAACCAATCAGTGTTTCCCTCTCACATCGATGTTTCTCATGCTGTCTCTCCCTACCTCTCTCTCTAAAATCAATAAGCTTATCCTGAGGTGAGAGGGGGAAAAAGAAATAAAATAAGGCTAACTGACTTAAACTGAGATTTGAGTTCTAGTATAAAATATCTGAATGGATGTTCACCCAAGTGACACAAGCAATAATATGTGAGGAGTTAGATTGAATATATGGGTATAATATCACTGTTTAATCTATGCTTATTGATTTGAATTATTGCAGATAGATTTTGTAATTAAAAAAAGAAACTTTGTTTGCCTTATGTAGTTTCAAGCTTCTTTCTTCCCTTCAAGTCCTGAAAGTTTTTAACCTTGAATTTCCTTTTCTTCTCTGGTATTCTTACTTTTGCTGTGGATATTCATGACTGGGGAAAAAATTGGTTACCCACTGCAGCACATAAAAAGAGGCAAATTTAAACTGGATTTCAGGAGCCTGAGATTCTAGTCTATTCAACACTAACTAGTTATGTCACTTTAGGTAGGCAGTTAACTTCATTGGGACTCAGTTTCCTCAAGAATAACTCAGTGGGCTTGGGTTAGATACTATCATTTGTTCCTTTTGGTGTTGACATTCTGTTGTTCAATATTGAAAGTGAACATGTGCTTCATTTTTGGCCTTCAGTTGAACATTTGTTTTTGTATACTTTTGCCATAAAGTAGACATGAATTTTGTACTTCTGATGTAATTTTGTAATGTAACTGTACTATGAATGCAATTTTGTATAGTTGACTGGAAGAGCCTTTTGTTGTGGCCAGCTGTGGTGTATAAATATATTGGCTTACCTATTTTGAACAGTATTTATGGATGGCCACAGAAGAGTGCTCTAAGTTTCCCTCTCATAGTCTCAACTCTTAATACCAACAGATGAGAAAGATGATCAGAAGTGCCTCATGTACAAATTCTCAGAAGGGGCCTGTGTTTGGTGTAATGCTCAGGTGTTGCCATCTTAAAATTCTTAACAGTTTTTTAAAAGGGCCTTGTATTTTTGTTTTGCACCAGACCCCATGACTCCTATAGCCAGTTCTGCGTAAAGCTTATTATTTTTTCTCTTTATAGACTAGACTAGAAAGATTCCAGAAACATTTGAGGATCACATTTAGTGCCTAGGCAAAGAAAATGAATATATCTTTAATGAATGCACACCTATTCAGAAACTCCAATAGTATGGCTGCCTCTGTACCTATTATTTGCCTCCTCAAGAAACCCAGAAAGAAACTAATAACTGCTAAACACTATTGTGTGCTAAGAATTGATAAAGATCCAAGATGACAGCAGACTAAATGGACGTAATGCTCACCTCCTACCAGGACCAAACTGGAATTGCAACTAACATATAGAGAAATCAACCTGGGTAACCAACTGAAGACAAGCTGAAGAGAAGTCTTATGACCAAGAATTTGCAGAATAAGCCACACTGAGACTGATAGGAAGGGTGGAGATGTGGAAAGGGCTGCCCTGTTCCTATGGGTGACAGCTGAGATACCAGAGGGATATCTCAGCTATAAATGTTCTTCCTGAAGAGTGAGAGGTCTGAACTGCATACCTGTATTCCCAGCCCAGAGGATCTGAGCTGGGAAGAGGCACTGACATAAAATCTGGCTGTGAAAATCATCAGAGAGTCTGTCCATCAGGGAAAGACAAGAGTCTGCTAGAGACACTGGTGTCCTCTTAAAGTGCCAAAACACATTTTTTTTTTTTCACCACACATCCTGGGCTCCAGCAGAGGAAGGATAAAGTGGACTGGAGTTGTGTGAGGAGAGACTGGGATTTGTGGCTCCTAGGAGAGAGCTGAGAGGACAGCTACCAGAACCCCTGTGCTGAGTCCCCATCCCACACTGCAGACACCATCTTTCTTGGATGGAGCACTCCTCTTCACATGGCATCAGCCTGGGGGAATGCAATAGCCCCATCCTCCAGACTCCCTGTCACCACACCCTATGAACAGAGCTCATAGCCTGCAGAGCTCATGCCCTGCTGAGGAATCAGCTGCCTGGCCCTAGGTGTAGAGGTCTGGGCAGACACAGGAGGTGTCAGAGATGGGTTTAGCTTTTGAGCCATTCTTTCCACTTTCCTGTGAACCTTACTCATGCCTATTTCTCTAGCCCCATCTTCTGGAATCCAGTTGATCCCACACTTTCAACTCCTGGTGAGCCTGTCCTGCCAAGATCTGGGCAGAATCTGGTACAGACTGAGTTGTGTGTGTGAGTCTGAGGCAGAGGCTACTCCTTCCGCATTCCCCCAATCCTGACTGGCACCTCCCCTTCAAGGAAGACCTATTTGCCCCAATCCCCTGACTCCTGGCAGCATGTTGTGTTGAGCTTGGGTTTCCGGCACAGTCTTGGACTCACTGAGCTGTGTGACTCTAGGATGGGGGTCATTTTTCCCTGAAGTTACCCGACTATGCAGAGCCTTCCATTCACACTGCCAAATTTTGGTATGTTTGGGCCTGATAAACTATGCTGGCCTCGTCCTGATGACTCCCTGAGCCCTGCCCCACCGCAAAGGTCTGTGGGCACCTGGTGGGTGGCAGCTACCTTAGTATAGCCTTGCCAAGTGGCTTCGGACCCAGCACTGGCACTGAGTTTGAACCTGTATCAATCTAGGGAACATCATTTACCCCTACCTGGTGACTCACTGAGAACCTACCTCATACAATTCAAGTACTGCAGAGGCACTTTTAGTGACTGAGCCTAACACAGAGCTGGCAGGTGGAGGTGGGCAGAAGTAGATCTCAGGGTGCTTTAGAACTTTTGCTGACCTGTCCCTGGGCCCAGTGATGGTAAAAACCAGCATTGGTGCATTGTTTGGTCCTTCCCATGCACACCCAGGCCCACCAGAGGCGCCACAAACTGTGGATCACTTTGTAGCTCCAAACAGTTTTTCCAGGGCCAGTCAAGGTCAGTCCTCATAGATGATCACATACAAAAATGGGACAATAGCAATCAAGTCTCAATTACAACAAGAGATTCCATATAACACACACAAGAGATGTTCCTGGAGCCCCAGATAAGGTGATCAAGTAGACTGCGTGGCTGGGTTCCACAGGACACCTACTACATGAGACTACCTTAACAGCACTGGGAACCATAGCAGATCTACCTGGTACATTACTGTATAGAGAGAACCCTTAAGATTCCACCAAAAAAATCTACTAGAAATAATAAATGAATTTAATAATGTATCATCAAGATATAAAATAAATATCCAGAAATCAGTTTTATTTTCATACACCAATAATGAGCTATCAGAATGGGAAACTAAGAAAATAATCCTATTTACAATTGCATAAAAATACCCTGGAATAAATTTAACCAAGGATTTAAAAAGACCTGTACTCAGAAAACTATAACACACTGAAGAAAGAAACTGAACAAGGTACAAATAAGTGGAAGCATACACTGTGTTCTTGGAAGGGAAGAATTAATATCATTAACATGTTCATACCACCCAAAGCAATCTGTAGAGTCAATGCAATTTCTATCAAGTTACCAATGTCTTTTTTCATAGAACTTGAACGAATACTCCAAAAATGTATAAGGAACCACAAAATACTTTGAATAGCTTCAGCAATCTTGACAAAGAAGCACATTGTTGGAAGGATCATGCTACCTGATACCAAATTATGCTACAAGGCAATGGTAATCAAAGCAACCTGGTACTGGCATAAAAACAGACATATAGACCAAAGGAACAGAACAGAGAACCCAGAAATAAACCCACACCTTTGTGGTTAATTAAGGAGTGGCAAGAACATAGAATGGAGTAAAGACAGTCTATTCAGTAAATGATGTTGGGAAAATTGGACAGATACATGCAAAAAATCATATTAGACCACTTTCTTATACCATACACAAGAATAGGTTCAATATGGATTAAAAACTTAAATGTAAGACTCGAAATCATAAAAATCCTAGAAGAATACATAGGCAGTTGAATCTGAAATATTTCTTGTAACAATATTTTTCTGATGTGTCTTTTTAAGCAAGAGAAACAAAGCAAAAAATGAATAAATGGGATTATGTTACACTAAAGTATTTTTGCACAGTAAAGGAAAACATCAAAATAAAAAGACAACCCACTGAATGGGAGGCCATATTTGCTAATGTTACATCTCATAATGGATTAGTATCCAAAATTTATTAAAAAACTCAAACAACTCCACACCAAAAAAAAAAATTCAATTTATAAATGGGCAAAAAACCTGAATAAACACTTCTTCAAAGAAGACATACAAGTTGCCAGTAGGCATATGAAAAGATGTTCACTGTCACTAATCGTCAGAGAAATGCAAATTAAAACCACATGAGTTATTACCTCACACTTGCCATAATAGCTATGTTCAATAAATCGGTGAACAACTATGCTACAGGACCATAGTAATCAAAATAGCATGGTACTGGCATAAAGCAGATATATAGCTCAGTGGAACAGAATAGAGAACCCAGGCACAGTGTGTTGGTGAGGATGTGGAGAAAAGGGAATTCTTGTGCACTGTTGGTAGGAATGCAGACTGGTGCAACCACTGTGTAAAAAATTTACAGAGATTCCTCAGAAAATTAAAAATGGAACTGTCTTGTGACCCAGAGACTCTGATCCTGGGAAAATATCTGAAGAAACCTGAAACACTGATTCAAAAGATATATGCACCCCTGTGTTCATTGCAACATTATTTACAATTGTGAAGATTTGGAAGCAGGCCAAGTGACCATCAGTACATGAGTGGATAAAAAAGCTGTGGTACATTTACACATGACATACTACTCAGCCATAGAAAAGAAGAAAATCTTACCTTTTGCAGCAGCATGGATGGACTTGGAGAGTATTATGCCAAGTCAGAGAAAGACAAGTACCATATGATTTCATTTATATGTAGAATCTGATGATCAAAAGAGATAAACAAACAAAATAGATACAGACTCATAGAGAGAACAGACTGACAGCTGTCAGTGTGGAGGGTGGTTGGGGGCTGGATGAAAAAGGTGAAGGAATTAAGCAAAAAAACCCAACCCTCTAGACACAGAAAAGAGTACAACACTATGATGATTGCTAGGGGGGAAAGGGTGTGGAGGAGACTGAAGAGAATAAAGGTGGGATGAATGGTGGTGGAAGGAGACTTGACTTTCGGTTGCGAACAGACAATACAGTGTACAGATGAGGTATATAGAATTGTACACCTGAAAAATATCATTTTATTATATGTCACCCCAATAAATTCAATGAAAATTAAACAAAAGAATTTTAGTGTATCATTAGGTTTTCACAGCAGTAAGGGGACATATATGGCCTTCAAGTATCACTGAGGGCTTCAAATACAAATGACAGTATGTACTCTGATTAATATAAGCAAAGCAGGAATATATTAAAGAATTTTAGTAAGATCACAATAATGTTAGAATGGCTGCAGAAACAATCTCAAACCCAGGGTTCCCAAACCAAACTGGAGGACTGATTTGCTTAGGAAAACCCTGTCACGGATGTCATGACTACCAAGTAGAAACACCAGAAATTAGATTTTACTGTAACTACTAGTACTACTACTAATACCATTTCTGCATCAGGAACATGACCTTAAAATCTTTGAGAAACTGCTCATCTCCCTCTGGTGCTTCTGGGAGCTGGATGTCCTGAAGTGCCAGCTATTCCAGCACAAATGGCAGCTCCATACACAGGGTGCTTCCTAACATTGC
Source organism: Anoura caudifer (assembly GCA_004027475.1). Lineage (NCBI taxonomy): Eukaryota > Metazoa > Chordata > Mammalia > Chiroptera > Phyllostomidae > Anoura > Anoura caudifer. The sequence goes on from PVKU01008494.1 coordinate 53,448, forward strand.
TCGGTTCTGAATGAAATGTGTTATTGCCAAGATGTAGTCACTGGCTTGTGTCCTGTTTGTAAGGCAACCTGGGAAACTGAGTTTTGACTTTTAGTTTTGAGGGGCCTTGAGTGTATATTTACTTCTAGCACCGTGACTGAATGATTGCAATAAAGGAACTGTTCCTTATGCAATGCTTTTCTGCTTTGCATTGTAGAAACAATATAACTATCAATGTATAACTATAAAAATGATAGGTATTTGAGTAACTATGAAATATTGGGTAGATAAGATGAAGAGCATATGGAAGTGAAAACAGCTTGCTGATGGCCCTATAGGTTTTAATTAGAAAAAAATCTATTATTTCAAGTTAGATACTGAGGGAACAGGATGAAAGGAGAAAAAACAATACTAGCTAATTCCAATATTGTTTATTATATGTAACTGATAGGCAGTATCCAAAAGAAGAGGGGAATTAAGATTATTATATAAAAACATTATTCTAAAGGTAACCTTAGAACAAAAATATGAACTTTCCTAAACATCAAAAGAGAGAATGCAAACAAATAAAACAGACTACATATGAGGAAGACTTTATGTTTATCTGTGTGAGTATATATAATTTATATAGCATGAAACTATGAAAGGACTAAGACCAAACATATAGATTTTATGAATAAATACATATATAGGTTTAAGTTACCTATAAAAAGAAAAGGGTTTTGGAATTGGCTAACAAATTCACTTTACGTTGTTTACAAGATCATACCCCAAACAATACAAGGGCACTTTATAATGCAAAAGACTACAGTATGGAATGAAGATAAAACAGTGATTAATATTACATACTCAATAACATGACAAAATTTTCAGTAAAGTAGGTACAACATGATGCAGGATGCAGGGAGACATAGAATGCCAGTAATGATAGAAGCCTTTAATATACCTCAATCAAAGACAGAGCAAGGGGACAAAAAAAATCTGGAGCACTGTAGAAAATCTAGAGGATAATCAATAGTATAGAACATATACCTACATACGAATCTCTGAAATCTAATTAATAGAGGGAACACCTTCTGTATTAGTTTTCTAGAGTTGCTATGATGAATTCCTGCAATCTTGGTGGCCTAAAACAACAGAAATATATTCTGTCATCTTCCAGAGGCTGAAATCCAAAATGAGCTTTGTTGGGTGAAAATCAAAACATGGCAAGGCTGCATCTTCGAACCTCTGTGTGTTCCATCTTTGCATGGCCTCCTTTGTGTGTGTCAAATCTCCCTCAGCCTCTCTCTCATAAGGTCACTGTGATTGCATTTGGGGCTCAATTGAGTAATCTCCTCATCTACAAATTCTTAACTTAGTCATATCTGAGAAGACCTCTTTTCCTTACAAAATCACATTTCCGGGTTCTAGGGATTAGCACCTGATGTATTTCGGGTACATGGTCAGACGGCCATACCTTCGTTTTGAGTGCAAATTGGTGACTATTTGTGAAAACCAATTGTGTCTTAGGTTATAAAGAAAATATATTTTAAAAGTAAATAAATTCTAAAGAATAAAAATAACTAAAACATGATTTTTTACCACAATGAAATAAAATCAGAAACTAATAATATAGATTTGAAAAGCCTTTTTTAGAAATGTAAAAATATTCTAATAAATAACTCTGGGGTCAAAGAGCAAACACAGGCTGAAATTGTAGGATAATAAATGTTAGAGACAGTTATAAAAGGAAAATTTATACAGTGAAATACTTATATTAACAAAAATTAAAAAATAACCTAAAATGCAGTTAAAATCTAGGTAAAGGATTTAAAAATAAGCCAAAAAGAAAGCAGGACAGAAGCAATAAAGATAAAAGAAATGTGTAAGAAAGCAACAACAACAATACAAGAGAAGAAACATAAGTAAATTCAAATTATGAAAGTTGAAAAAACCCACAGGCTACTACATGTAGTGAAAAAGCAAAAAGGCAAAAATCGTAAACACACAAAATTAGAAGTAGCAAGAGGGAAAAATCTACCATAACAGAGAGAATTTTGAAAATCATGAGACTTATTTTCAACAAGGTTCTGCAAATAAATGTAAGCTTATATGAAATTTTCAAGAAAAAAATTTCTGAATTATTTTCTATAAAAGTGCAGGTTAATGTGAAAACATGGGAAAGAAAAACTTCCTTTGAAATGGAGCCGGGAAGACCTGAGGGGGAGCTGTCATACAGTTCTACTGCTCCTTGTTCATAGAAGGCTCCAGGAAGAACCTTATTTTACTACCCCAGCAGGAGGGAGAAGAATCTCTCCTTGCCCAGCAACAACCCAGTCAAGGAGAAGCCACAATAACCCACCCTACCCCCTGCAACTCTCTCTCTCCCCTAATGGACTTTCATTTGAAAGCACCTTCCCCACTCTTTCCTTTCCTCTACAAGAGCAAGCCCCTCTCTTCTGTTCTCCTAACTTGCCTATGGTTTTGCTGTAGTTTGCAATTCCCAAGTTACAAGTCCTCTGCTATTTGACAAATAAACTCATTTTACTGGCAAACAATTGGCTATTTCATTTTTGAGGATGACAATAAAATTGACATCAGTGAGACAAAAATTCTTAAATAGACTAATAATTGCTATGGAAGAAATAGAAGAAGTACTAAAAGATCTTTCCCACAAAAAGTATCAATTCCAGATGTGTTCACAGGGGGAGTATATCAAACTTAAAGATAAAATTATCTCTGGTACAACTATTCCAGAGCATAGAAGAGGAAGAAAAACTTGGAAATTTGTTTTACAAAGAGAGTAAAACATTGATCCCTAACTCTGTCAGCTATTTCTCTGAACAAGTAAACCACAGAACAATCTCAGTTCTAAATATAAATGTAAAATTTATACTTTTATTTATACTTTATAAAAAAGTATTAGCAAACAGAATCCAATAGCATGTTAAAAATAACATATCATGAATAAGTGGAATTTATTTCAAGAATGCTATGGAGGTTCAACATTAGGAAATCTATTAACATAATCCATCATATTAATACAGCTAAGGAGAAAAATTATATAATCATCTCTACAAGTTCAGAAAAGTCATTGACATTATTTAATACTCATTCACACTAAGAATACTCAATAAAATATCAATTGATATGGTGTGTGTTCCAAAATCTAAAAGATGGTGGTTTATTTTTTATTTAATAAGAAAATGTTAGAGGTTTTCCTGTTACAGTAAGGAATGAGGTAAGAATGCTCACCATCACCACTATTTGGTGACATTGTGTTAGAAGGTTTTAGGCAATGCACTTAGGTGAGAGAAAATAATTAGAGGCATCCAACAGAAATGAGCGGTTTGTAGATAATATGATTTTGTATCTTGAAAACTCAAAAGAATCAATGGAAAAACTGTAAACAATAAGGAAATTTATCACAGTAGCAGATTATAATATCAATATCAAAAATTAACAGTTAGAAGTTATAATTAGAGAAAAAACCCATTTGTAGTAAATATTTAAAAATCTAGATGTAAACATAATAGAAAGTATAAGTTATATGAGTAAATATGTAAAAACAAAAGGCTGCAAAGTATATTTGAACAAATGCAGAGACATATCATATGGATGTCAATCCTAAATTAATTTATAAATTGGCAAATTTTAATAAAAAGCCATAGGTTGTGTGTGTGTGTGTGTGTGTGTGTGTGTTGTTCTGGAGATGGAGACAACAAAATGTTCATTTGGAAGAAGAGACAAGCAAGAAAACCATAGGAATTCTATGGATTTAAAAAAAGCAACATAAGGTGTTGGCTTGGAGAGCCCTTTAAGATATTAAAACATTGTTATACATTCTCTTTAATCAAAGCGGGGTGGTATTGACATATGAATAGACAGATCAATGAAACAGAATAGAAAATCCAGATATAGACCCAGTTGCATTTGTTAATATGCAATACAGGCAGCATCTCAAATTAATGGGAGGAAAGATGAACTTTTTAATAAATGGTATTCAATAGCCTGCTTCATATATACTGATAAATTCCAAATGCATTAGAGATTAAATGTAAAAATTAAAAGTGTACAGATACCAGAAGAAAACATGGGTAAATTCTTCTACATTTTGGGAGTGGGAAAAATTCTTAATCATTATTCCAAATCCAAATGCAATAAGAGAGAAGATCCATATATTTAACTGTATAACAATAAAGAAAGTCTTGATTGGAAAAAAAGTCACATACAAAGTAAAAAGAACACATGAAAAACTGGGAAACATTTGCAACTTATATCATTATAAAAGTTTAATAACCTTGAAGTATAAAGGAACTAAAAAAAGAGAGGAAAAAGACCAGACTAATTATACAGCAAAATGGGTAGAAATATGAATAGACATTTCACAAAAAATTATACAAATGTCCATTGCAGCTATAAAGAGATGGCAAATTTACTTATTATAAGAGAATGTAAATTATAACCCAGATACCATTTTTCGTCTGCAGATTGGCAATGATCCAAAGGTGTGAAAAGACACCCTGGGAAGCTGCTGTGAAGAAGTAGATACTCTCATACATTTCAGGTGACAGCAAAATGATACTGTCCCTGATCTTTATCAGAGGAGCTGGGTGATGTCCAGCACAATTACAAACTCATTTACCATTTGACCCAGAAATCCCATTTCCAGGAGTCTCATGGAATACTGGTGAAAAAAAAATGTATGTATAGGGCTGTAGACTGTTATCCTGTTTATGATAGCAAAAATTGTAACCACTCAAATGTTTGTGAATAGGGGACTGGTTGAATAAATCTTGGTAGGATCACAGGGTGGAGTACTATGCAGCTTTAAGGAGGAAGAAGGAACATATCCATGTAGTGGTATAGGATAATCTCCAGACATATCACTAAGTGAAAAAAAACAAGGGGGAGAAAGTGTTTATGGCATGCTATCATTTATTAATAAAGATGGGGGTGGTAAAAATATACACAAATTTTTGCTTTTATTTAAAAAATGGAATTATAAACCAAAACTTAAAACATAAAAAAGTGTTTACCTGTGAGGGAGGACATGTTATGGAGAGGACAGAAATAGAAACCAGACTTTTGTAACTCTACCTTTTCATATAGATTTGACTTTGGAATAGGGTATATATTTTTACATAATTATGGGCAAATTAAATTTAAAAAGAAATCCCTAAAGAATTCAAAGCAAAACAAAACGTACATCAATTGGTGACTTGATCACATAGGGTGGAACTCTTTTAGGCAACTTTATAACAATAATTTAATTACACGTTCTTTGTGGGATGTACTCTAAGGACAAAGATTTATGGAAAATGTATTTTTTGTTTGGTTACCATCTTACTGGTGTTAGTGTTGGTATTGTTTTTCTGCCTCTAAGAAAGCCAGGACACTTTCTCTGCATAAAGGCAGTGCACTGTGGCACAAAGTAAAGGGGCAATTATGTGGTGATACTGGGAACTAGGGATGGGGTATTGCAGGAAAGAGAAGCAAATGTGAGTTAGATGAACTTAAATGAACACTCCTCAGCTCTGAATTTGAATTAAAATATCAATATACACTCATGATGATTTTTATCTTAAAGAAAATAAAAAGTATTTCCTATCTAGTTTTGCTTACTTAAAAGCCTGAGAAACAAGGTCAACTCCATGAATTGGTGTTCTTTAGAGAACTGGCTGATTCCAGATCTGGGAAGGATATGTGCAAAAGATAAGCTCAGTCATCTTGTCAAAGCAGAAAGCAAAGGGGTTATCAGAGAGTGATGAGGAGTGTTGAAGGATAAGATAGAATCATTTGAAGGTCAATAATAATTGCAATGGATTAAAACAATTTAAATATGTTTAAATCTATGAGTTCATAACTATACTAAAAAACAAAAACAAGAACAAAATCAAAACAAACTTCATCCATTATCTTTGGAGGATTCTACAGATCCAGTTCATTGTTTTGAAAAGTGATAAAGAGAATAAATAAATATTTTTTCTTGATTATCCTTTAATTCTCTATCTCAGGGAAATCCCACACTGATGAGAGTAAAGTTTCTCTTTATGAAAATGCTCTAGCTGATAAGTGAAGATAAAACAATAAGATATCACTATTTTGCAGGCCCCAATGAAATAATGGATCTAGGTAATGATTACCAATCATTGCTCACATCATAAAAGGAGAGATGAATTGACGTAATGCGCTTCTGAGAGAGGTACACATCATCACCTGTGGTGTGGTCTCGCCAATTGATCCTGAATCTGATTAAGCCTTTTGATCTAAAATCCAATTTACAGTAAATAAAAGCAGGAAAGAGGAACATGTTAAGTGCCACCATGAAGAGGCAATCAGCAAATTCTAGACCATAGAAAATTCTATAGAACAAATAATTTGTTTCAATAAATAAATTGAAAAGAAAAAAGAAGAGCGAGGGAAAGTGGGACATATAAATTTAAAGAGTTATAAGGACATGCCAACCAATTGCAGTGTATGAATTTTTTCAAGCCTAATTCTAGCAATAAGCTATTAAATTAAAAAGAGGTTGATGATCAGCTGTGACAGTGGTCCATATCTACTACACTCCATTCCGTACATCAGGGGTATTAAGTAACCTGCCCGTAATCACACAGTTAATAGACATAAGCAGGAATCACTTGAAAAAATACAGATGCCAAGCACTATTTCTGGAGATTCTGATTTATTTTTTCTGGGTGGGACCAGGCACTGGTATTAAAAATAAAAATCCCCAGGTGATTCTAATGTGTGTCTAGGGTTGATACCCCCTTTAATAGATGGAAGACCTAAGATTCCAACTCAGCTTTCCGGTTCTCAAGCTCACACACTGCCAACTTCCTGCTGTCTCCTTTCTCTGTGGTTATGCTGAACCAATGCATGCTCTTCTTCACTCAACAGCTGGCATAAGAAAGAGGGGAACATATTTAAATTAAAATAATCAATAAATGTATTTTAGGTGATCTGTATATGTGATTTGGAGATATCCTTATCAAGACAGCCTTACTTGTAATAAAAATAACTTGATGATTTGATTTTGTCTAATGGAACACGTCTGTAATCTTCTATTATCATAGTCAAGGTTTAAATCCACAGCACCTTAGGATACAAATTAAATGTCAAATGAAATTAATTTGGCAAGTGGAATGTGAACTGACTGACTTTGCTTTTTGGAGCAGGCTTGACAGCTTTCTGTATGTCATACGGGCAGCTGTTAACATGAGCTGCATGTGCCAGGAATTGTTACTGTCTCAGATTGCTCTTAGCACTGCCTATCTGAAAATTTTGTTTTAGGAGAGCTCATCTTTCTATTTCAGAATATGTTGAGGTTAAACCCATGTTTAAGTGACATCAGCTGTGTGGTAAATAAGGCAATGCAGGTGCTATGTGTACTTTTATTCTATGTCACAGATACTTCTCCCATCTACATAGGTCCTGAATTTATCCCACGTGTTCATTAAGCCATTACCATGGGCCAGGCACTGAACTGAGCACCAGGGACATACTGATGAGCAACCTCCCATCCAGTCATAGTGTTTTGAGGGAAGAAACTTGAAAACAGGCAAGTAGAATTGTGTGATAGGCAATGATCAAGAATTAGAATGACAAGAACACACAGAGGGGCACTTAATCTGGAACTGGGGGAGGTAAGGGAAGACTGTCAGAAGGTCATGCTGTCCCAGCTGAACTTTCAAGGATGACAAGAAGTTGGTCAGGTGAGAGGTAAAAGAGTGGTGTTGGAGGGGGGTGGGGTGCAGATCTGAGTCGGAATTTTATGTGCAAAGGCTATGAAGTGAGGAGAACATGATTCTTTGCAGGAGCTGCTCAGGCTGAAAGGTGAGAGGAAAAGCTGGACAAGTAAGCAGATGCTGGATCAGAGGAGGCCAATAACATGCATTAAGGGTTCTTTACTCCAAAGTTTCTTAGACACCTCAAACTCAACATGTCTGAGCTGAGCTCACTGTATTTTCCTTATGCCCTTTCCCCAGGTCTGGCCTTTATCTCCTAGTGTCCATCTCACTGACATTCAAACATTTGCCCAAGTCACAGGTCTAGGTGCATCCTTGACTCTTCCCTCCTGTTCACATCCCACATGCAGGCAACTGACAGTGAACTGAAGCCCCATGGGAAGACTGGCTGTCTTTTTACTGCATTTGTATTTGGGCCCAGACTGCCTACCGCTTGGAAGCTGCCCTTTATGTGTCTTTCTCCCTACTCTCACCGCTCATGTCTTAGCACAAACACCATCATAGACCATCTGAAATTTTTTAGTGGTCTCCTGGTTAGGATCTTGATATCCATTTTGCCTCTTTCCCATCTGTCCTCCATCCTGCAGCCCTAAAGATCTCTCTAAGCTGCCAGTTTATTTTGTCACACTTCTGCTGAAAACATACCCATGGTCTGTCATAGAACTTAGAATTTAGTCCGGACTCCTTAGCCTAGCAACTAAGGTCCTTAATTACCCAACCTCTGCTGACTTCTTCAGACTCACCTTTGCACTTCCTGCCTGGTGTTCTGTGTTCCCCCTGCCCATCTCCTTAAAACTCCTGAAAGTCCCATGGGCTCTCTTACCTTTGGGCCTTTGCATTTATTGTTCTCACCATCGGGATGCCCCCATCCTCTTACCCCAGTCCTCCCTAAGGGCTGAGACTCTGAGCTCTCGTGGCAGCGATGGTAATGCTCCCTGCACAAGAAGCACCCCACTGTATTGAAACAGTCTTCTCCCACTGTATTGAAACAGTCTTCTTGTCTCTCTGCCCCGCACTGGCAGGCTCACTGAGGACATAGACTGTGCCCTGTCTAGCACCTTGCATGAGGGTCAGAACAGAGGGGCACTCAAGAAATTCATTTATTGAATAAATAAATGAACATACAAAGATACAGAATGAGGCTGAAAGCTAGGCCAGTGGGTCAAAACAACTAACATCCAAATTGGGAGATTATTGTAATTTGCCTTTAAGTTATATTAAAACTATAAAGAAACAAATCGTGTCTGGTGGGTAGGTCAGTGCAAATGGAAATGATGCAGAGTTAGCAACCAGTTTACTAACAGAAAAAATCATTTCCTTTCACCAGTCCCCAACCACTCATTCATTGATCTCCTGAACCACGTTCTTTGGGCTCAGGAAGTAGCTTTTTATTATCTTAGCATCATCCTCGTCCTCATCCTTATCCTCATCATTGGCCAGTCAAACATTTATTGATCATTGCTGCATGCCACATTCTGTTCTAAGGTCTTTACTTGTATTAACTTGTGGATCCTTACAACCTTTAAAGTAACTACTATTATTATTATTCCCATTTTATAAATAAGGAAACCGAGCCTCAAAGAAGGGCAAGAAAATGAATTTTCAGAGCATTTCAGAAAGCAAAGTACCTTAGAAGAATGAAAGGATCTGATTTCCCCCATGTTCTGAGGTCTGCCCCAGTCTGACACGTCCTCTGCAGCCTCCTAGCTTTCAGACTCAGTGGCAACTCAGTTGGAAGTTCCAGGCTCTTCTTAGGGACACCAGTTTATCAGAGTTTGAGTTGAGCTTGGCCTGAGAGGCATCCAAGGGTCACCATTGCATGTGGTGGCTCTCCTGCCAGCAGCCATTGCTAGCACCAGGATTGCCATTGAGTTGAGGATGTGTGAGGGAAGAGCTGCTGGCACATCTTTAACTGTGGCCCTGGGGGTGGTGACGGCAGATAATCACAAGACTTTTAGCAGCCAACTATCTTCCCAACCTCTCTGGAGGAAGGGCCAAGAGTGAAGCATGTCCTCTGTACCACCCTTAAAGTGAAGAGTTAACCAATGGCCAGCATGCACTACAGACCTTTCCTCTGGGACAGATCAGTTCCCTCTGATTGAGGACAGGCTATTGGAAGGATGTGTGCTCACACAGCTCCTTCCTTTCAGACCCTGCTCAGGTTCACTTTCTCTCTGAAGACTTTCTTAATCCATTCCTGTCCTCTCCCTCACTCCAGGAGAGCTGGCCATGACCCCTTTTGGGTCCCACTGAACCCCAAACATACTTCCAACAAAGCACTTATTTCTTCATATTTGGGACTTTTCCCAGTAGACTCTAAGTCATATGAGAGGTGACTGGCATGGAATAGCCATTCAGTAAATGTTTCTAGAATGAATGAATGAAGATTAAATGGTTAGTAATTATAGGAGTGAAATCTTAGGGAGGCAGAATAGCATTGAAGGAAGAGGGTGGACCTTATAGGGGTCCAAACTATATACATGCACAAGGACTAGCAATCCACATGCTGGTGTTGAAGGGCTGCACCTTTCCCCAGATATTGCAGATACTGTTGGGTTCTTGCCCCAAAGTTGTTTTTCTCCCCCATTTTTCCACACAATAGAGCACACCTTCCATAACATAGCTAGAAAACACAGGCACAGAGCATGTGAAACAAAGGTTTGGTCCCAAATAGTAGGTAACCTATTATTTCATGGTCCTTCTCTGTTAATCCCTTAAATTGTTTTTACTGGCTTTTAAACAATTATTCTTATAATCATTTGCTAACTTCAGCTCATTTAAGACTTTTTCTTTCCCAACAATATATTGGTTACAGTTGTTTATATAACAAGTAATTTTACAACCTCAGAAGTTTAGAACATAAAAACTGATTTCTTACTCATGTAACTATTCAATGTGGATCTCTGATAGCCACAGTCATTTAGGAACACAGCCTAAACACATAGTTTAGTGGCTCCATCCCCCTCTAAGTCCTCAAAGTCCTCCTCTGAGCTTTTCCAATGTGAACTGTAGATGCAGGGAGAAGGGGAATCCTGGGGGCCACGCCAAGTGCTAGGGGCTGGGTCTGAACAGGTTGCAGCTCACTTCTGTCCCATGCCACTGGCCAGAACTGAGCCATGAACCAAACCTGACTGAAGGGAGGCTGAGTCCTGGAATCTATCTGCTGCTTATTCTGCCTTTGTCCCCAGGTTCAATTCTCCACTGTCTTTGGCCCTGCTCTGGGCCTCAGAAGACTGACATCACCTATAGAAACCATTACCCAGGATCTCTTACTACCAGATAGGTTCAGTGTGGGAGGCACAGGCAGGAGATTGGAGAGCTAGAGTTTGGGGGGTTTTATTCCCCTACCTTGCTGCATTTCACTGTGTAAAAGAGTCTGACTCTATTTTGGTGCTTGATGTGTGACAACATTTAGGCATCCACCATCGCCCTTTCTACCAAATCATTTCTGCTGCTTTTCATAAGGAAACCCCATACACCTTCTGAGTTCCTGACACCAACGGGAGGTTTGGATCTCTCAGTCCTAGCCCGGGCATGGGAACTGGTTACATAACAGACTGAGGAGAGCCTGAACAATATGAAAGACCTCCCTTTTTCTCCAGGGGTTCCTCCCTACCTAATGGGTTCATTTTGCCTGCTGCCTAAGGAAAGACGTCTCTTAATACCAGAGATCAGTGAAAAGGAAAGGAATTTATTATTTACTTGAAATAATACAAACTAAAGTTCTCCACAAATGCACACAGTCCTCCTGGCACCTTCCACATGGCAAAAGGGAGAACTTCCAAAGCCTTGTGGTCCTGACTCTTACCCAAGTTGTGTGGTCCCAACCAAGACACCAAAGCCACGTGGTCCCCGAAAGAGAGGCGTGGTCCTAAAAAGAGAGATGCCAAATGGCTGCCTCACCTTCGTTTAAATCCCAGCACCAATCTTCCTCTGCAGCCCCATTTCTGGCTGATCCCACAATTGGCCACAGCTGCCAGCATTCTGGACAGGTGTGACCCTGTGGTGTGGAGCCAGTTATCTCTAAGCTCTTCTGGACCCCATTACAAATTCCTATTTGGGGCTCCCCTCTTCGTTGCACCCTGTTATAAATCCTTCTCCACTCTGATCCCCCAGGCCTGATGAAGTCCAAATCCACTATCTGCTCTTTGCTCTCCCATTCCAGACTGCCTTGCTCCCCTGAAGCTCCTTGTGTGTGAGTAATAACCTTTCTTTCAAACACTTTGATACATGAAGTGTCATCAGTCAAGACACCCAACCTGTTAATTGAGAGGAGTCCATCTCCTAAGCCTGGGATGACTGGAAGAGAGGAAACGTTATCTGAGAGTAGCTGGAACCCCTGGGGTGGTAATGACTGCCTCTTCTTGCTAGTGTCTGGGTGCCTCAGAATCCTCATGGATTTTCTTATTCCTTTCTATGCCCCTGAAAATAGTCCTTTCACTGAAGTTTCTTGAGTCATCAGAGTTGGACTCTATTTTCTGCAACAAACCTGGCTGATGACAGAAGAGGAAGAAACAGGTTTGGTGAGCATTTAGTCAGTTGCTTTCACAGTGTGGTCAGTGTGAAACTTTAGATTTATCACTGTTTTTCAACAGATATGGGTGTATATGAGTATCTGTCTCAGTAAACGGGATTTGATTAAGAAATTTAGTAGAGGAGGGTCTTTTTTCATGTAGTGGATGTTAAAGTGGCATTTGCTTTAAAACATTTTTGAGAGTAGGGTGACATTTGGACATGTGTTGGGGTAAAGAATATTCACTTGAGGCTAGACTTTGGCTAATATGGCACAAGCAAGTTTTATATAATTCTTCATTGTAAAGCCAAATGTGATTATTAGTGAGGGAGCACTACTGTAAAACTTAGCCTGCAAACTACACACATTTTTCTCCTCCAGCACATTCTGCTGAGGTGCGCTTAGACTTCCCTGTCTTAGCATCATCTTATGCTGGGGATTAGTCCACATAATTAGAGGAGATGCTGTTTGGAATTCCACAGACGACCTGGTTGCCCGTATCTTAGTCTTAGGTTCTGCATTTAAATTAGGCATCTGAAACTTGTGTTCCCTACTTTATTAGATTTTTATACCAAGTTTCCTCCAAATTGAGGGGCATTTTTCAAATTCCCTTAAAGTTTGTGAACGAGAATCTCCAAGGAGATTTTGCTGTCTTTGCTCCTGATTTGTGTGCTCTCAGTAGCTTGCAGCACTTTCCAGCATCTCTGGTGTTAAATTAATAACAAATGATGTTGAGATGACAGGTAGGTAAAAATGGAGGGTACCGTGATATTAAAAAAATCTCAATCTATTATGTAGCACAATGTGCAACACTTTGTCAGGTTTTGCCTGTAGGTATCTTAATTTAACTTAAATATTTTGTTCACATCTTTTTAACTCAGAGGATGGAAACATAGCCTTTAGCACCTCTCTAGCAGACTTTGTAGCATATATTAGTTGTGATGCAGAATACCAAACTTTGCCAGTTATTTGAAAATGAGCTGAAGAAAATAAAAAGGATAAATATATTTTCTTGGTGGAGGAATTGTAAGGTTCTCACTTGAAGTTAGGAGGGCTCATATTTGGATGAATATCAAAATTATTTTCTCACAAGCAAAGCCATCCAGCTCTGACTGCCTCAAAATGAGTGTGCTCCTTGTACTTAAAAAAGAGTATTTAAGCAATGGCTGATCATCTGCCAAGAATTCCTTGGAAATGATTCTTAGCCAGTATGCAGAATATTGAAAAAATACTTCAAATATGTTTAAACTGCATGCACTTAATCTGTTTCATATATTAAACTTCAATGCAATATTTATTTAAAAATATTTATTATGGAATATTTCAAACATACACACAGCTAAAGACATACACACACCTAGAGAGAATAATATAATGAACTACCATTAACTGATGACTGAATTTGACAATTATAAAATTTCTTTTTTTTGAGGAATAGCTTGATTAGATGATGTCTGAAGTCCCCATGATTCCAGTTTATAGGCAACATAAGCTTTCCTGTCTTGAAGGATCTTTTTCTTGGTATAAATTGAAAGAGAAAATTTTAATTTGTGCCCCTTCCTGACCTGTTCTCTTGGCCACTGGTTCCCTTCATCTCTGCCCTCAGCTTTTCTATGGACAACTGCTCATTTCTCTTCTGGGCAAATACTGCTCCCTCTCTCTGTGTCTGTGGAGAAGTGGAGATGGGCAGGCCCTGCATCCATTTCTGCTCTCTTCCTTTGTTTCCTTACCTTACTGAAGGGTCAAGGTGAGGATGAGGCTTTTTGAACATTACTCCTCTGGAACAACACCTTGAAAACTGTTCCTTTTGATTGAAAGGATTGTAAACTAACATGCTAAATCATCTGGAACCCAGTTACCTGACATATAATGATGCAGTGGACATGGGAAAACCATTATAGACATTCTTGTTCTAAGGAGGTGAAGGTGCACAGCAGTTATGGGTCATACTAATTATGAAATTCACATGGGCATGTGCTGTTTGCTGCCTGCTCCATGATTAGGGCTCAATCCTATTGCCTGGGAATAAGCCACCATGGCTCTTGGCTCCATCTTCTGAAATAGATTTCCTTTTTTATAAAATGTGGTCTGTGAAGTGGAGTAATATCTTAGTCTGCTTCCTAACCATAGAAATTATAGCATGCAAAGGTACTGTTTTATTTTGTACTGTTTATCCTTCTTAATTCAAACTAATATAATTCTTTAAAAAATCACAGATTTTATTGTGCATTGCTTTGTAATCCATTCTGTTAGACAAAAACAACACCTGAAATTTCTTGAATACATGCTTCTGCAGCTTTGGTTCTATGTAAGGCAGGTGAGGCACAAAAATCTTAAGATCCTTAGAGAGATTATTTTCTATTTGGAAGGGGTGCTACCTTCTGAGATCTTAACACAAGGTTTTACAGTTACACCCTAAGTTTCATCTTTAGACAGGTTTCTCTGATCACACTTTAGATGGTGTTTTCTAATGTGAGCATTGCTTGCTATCTGGAAAGGCTGGGAATGAGAAAAGGTTCTATTTATGAACCTAGTAAGTCCTGGTTCCTTTACGTTTAGTAGTTCTTTGGTTTACCTTATTTCTCTACTCACAGTTTACTTTAAGCAGCTAATAGAGGCAGCCAGCACTTTCAATGCACCGTTTGGAAATCAGCTTAGCTAAATTATTCCTTTCCGAAGTGCGTATTCTACTACCATGTTCCCACAGCAACGGTGTTACTAAATTTTCTTTTACTACATCATAAGCCTTCCCTTTTCTCTAGATTCTTGTTCATCCTTTTCCTTTGAACTTTCACTGGCAGCCTTTTGGGGACCATCACCAACATTCTGCTAACAGTCTTTTGAAGGCTGTGGGATTTCTACCAGCCACTTGATCCTAAAAACTGGCATAGGTTCTAGTAGTCTGTTAGGGCATCACCCTGCTTTCCAGATACCAGAATCTGGCTTTTATTATTTATGTAGTCCATAGCACGACACCTAGTAAGTACATAGAGGATATTTGATGTGGAATTGGATTTTCCGTTACTTTTATCTTTTTCATATTGTAAATGATGATCATATGTGGTTATGGTTATTTTCATTTTTCTTTTATTGTATGAGAACTAATGGTGAATCCTAAAGTTTTATGAACGAGAGGAGAGTAGTCATTTCTTCAACAGATCAATGGCATTTTGAAAAGTTTTCTTTTAAAACTACTTAAGCATAGTTTGAGACTATGTTATTTACTTTTACTCCATAGAGGCATTAATGGGACCAGGTAATAGTTTACAAAGCAAACACAAAGATCAAAGTCATTTGAAAATCAGCCTGATTTTCTGATTCGGGGAACTGGGAGTGAGGGATTGATGGAAATGATAAACTTTCAACTCATTTCAATTTAATACCATTCTTGCCACCCTGGCTGGTGTGTGCTTGAGTGGATTGAGTGCCAGGCTGTGAACCAAATGGTTACTGGTTTGATTCCCAGTCAGGGAACATGCCTGGGTTGTGGGCCAGGTCCCCAGTAGGGGGCGCACGAGAGGCAGCCACACATTGATGTCTCTCTCCCTTTTTCTCCCTTCCTGCCCCTCTATCTAAAGATAGATAGCTAGATAAATAAATATATAAATAAATAAAATATATTTATTAAAAAAAGACCATTCTCACCAACAAGGGAAATTTAATCCACTTCAACTATCAAATCACTGACTGTACATTACATTTATTCATTAAAGTGATCATTCGTTGGGAATACATTTTAAAAAATATATTAAAATGGTAAAAATTATGGGTTCATAAAAATGTCTAGGAGTTTTCATTTCTTATCTCAGCTGTTTGTAATGATGGTATCATCCCATCTGTGGGAGTTTATTAGCTTTCTTGCTTTTGGAGTTGTGTGGGTGTATGTGCATCATTTGTGGCTCCCCTTGTGTCCCTGCATAAGAAGACAGGGCAGGTAACAATAATGTAAGTTAAGGACACAAAAGAGAGCAGAAGCACCAGCTTTTGCACACTTTGGGGGACAGATTTTGGCAGCATGCCCACATGTAGGTGCATTTCCCCACTAGTCTCCATGAGTACTCACTCCTGGTGTCTAGCCTACAAGGCTTGGTGGTCTGTCCTCAGTCACGGAGGCTTGCAGGAAAAAAGAAATCCACTTATAGCCCTCAAATTTCAAAAGTAGATGATAAATGAATGCAATCACAAAACTATTATTCACTGTCATAAATAAATTCTTTATGAAGATGGCTTTCTTTGGTATTTTTAATATAGTTGATACTTGTTCTAAAACTAGCAGCATATTTAAAAAGTTTTTATGGGATGGCAGCGCAGTAGGAAGGAGCATATTTCTATTCCCTTGACACACCGGAGAATATCCCGGCCAATTTACATCGGAACGGAGCAAACAGCCATCAGAAACATAGCATATTTGAAATCAGGAGATCAAAAATTATAGTGGGCATTGAAAAACCAGACGGTAAGGAGAGTACTTCAGAACAATAAGAGTCCAAGGGGCAGCACGGACACCAGGGCAGGGTCTGAGGCCTGGGCTGGCTCTCGCCAGGCTTGCCACAAGATTAGGGAGGGAGCTGGGTCAAGTGCTTCCTCCCCAGCCAAACAAAGTTTTAGCTGCACTGGGATAAACCCAGTTGCTTGAAATCTCACAGAGAGGAGTTGGGGTCTCAGTGGCAGACAAGCTGGGGGTGTGAACACCCACACATATCCCGGGGAAGGACCGCATACCGGAGCTTGCCTGGTTGTTGGCAGCCAGTGCCATTGGGACAGCCACACACCTGAGCTCCCAGGACCTTTGACTCCCGGCCCCCAAGGGTCAGCTGCAGGCCTAGGCTTGAGGGAGCCCAGTGCCCATGGGACCTTCGGCTCCCAGCGCCATTGGGACAGCCACACACCTGAGCTCCCAGGACCTTTGACTCCCGGCCCCCAAGGGTCAGCTGCAGGCCTAGGCTTGTGGGAACCCGGTGCCCATGGGACCTTCGGCTCCCAGTGCCATTGGGACAGCCGCACGCCTGAGCCTGCCATCCATTGGGGACGATTGCGCAAGGATTGGCGCCATGTGTGACCACAGGTGGCTGCAAGATCATAGGCACCTGCATGCAACTGGGATAGGCACACACTTCCTCAGAACATACACCTGAGGCCCTGGGCGGAGAGGCAAAGATAGCTGAGCGCTGAACAGGGACAAAAACGATACTGTCACCCCTAGGCCATTGCAGCCAGCAAGACCAGAAACACCAGCTCAGCAAGATTGAAAACAGCAAGAATTGTTGTTTTTTTAATTTATTTATTTTTCTTTTTTCTTGTTGCTTTTTTCTTTTTCTCTTTCTAAATTTTATTTTTTTCTATTATTTTTTCATTATTTTTATCTTTTTTTACCCCTCAATGCCCTTTGCTTTGCGTATCTTCTTTCTTGCCTTATTCCTTCTTCCTTTCTTTCCAATTTTATCTCTTCTTCCTTCCTCTTTTTTCTTTTTCTTTCTTCTCTTCTTTCCTCTTTTTCCCTTTATCTTTCTTCTCTTTCCATTTTTCCTCTTTTCTCTTTTTAAACACCCACAAGTAAGACAAAAACAAAACAAAACAAAACAAAACAAAACAACAAAAAAACCAACCCTGGAACTGTGAAAAAACCAGAGATGATCCCAAGGATGGGGCATTTCAACAGATAAGACAGTGGAACCTGTGAACACCAGGATACCTGAAGCAGACAGCACCACCGAATCTCACAGGTATTCTACCACAGAAGTTCACACCAAAAACTCAGGGAGCCAGAACAGACCAATTTAAGAAGCTAAGGCTAATAAGAAGAACCTCAAAAACAATAGGAAGACAAAGAAACAATCCCCAAATGAAAGGAAAGGAGGAAGCCCCAGAAAGAATGCTAAATGAAACAGAGGCAGCTCAACTGTCAGATTTTGAGTTCAAAACAATGGTTGTCAGGAAGCTCCACGAGCTCTCAATGAGCTACCAGAAACTACAGGGAAGCTACAATGAACTCACTGCAAACTATATCAACATGAAAAAGGAAATAGAAACTGTCAACAAGGGCCAAGAGGAAATGAAGAGTACAATTTCTGAACTGAAGAACACAGTGGAAGGAATGAAAAGCAGAATTGATGAAGCAGAAGATTGGATTAGCGAGTTGGAGGACCAAGTAGAAAAAAACACCCAGAAAGAGCAAGAAAAGGAAAAGAGGCTCAAAAAGAATGAAGAGGGATTATGATAAATGCAAGATAATATGAAATGTAATAATATCCATGTAATAGGGATACCAGAAGGAGAAGAAGAAGAGCAAGGGATAGAAAACCTATCTGAAAAAGTAATGATGGAAAACTTCCCTAATTTGATGAGAGAAAAAGTCACACAAATCCAGGAAACACAGAGAGTCCCAATCAAGAGGAACCCAAAGAAGCCCACTTCAAGACTCATCATAATTAAAATGGCAAAATTCCAAGACAAAGAGAAAATCTTAAAGGCAGCAAGGGAGAAAACGGAAGTTATGTACAAGGGGGCTCCGATAAGGCTGGTAGCTGACTTCTCAATGGAAACGCTACAAGCTAGAAGAGAATGGCAAGAAATATTCCAAGTAATGAGAACCAAAGGCATGCAACCAAGACTACTTTACCCAACAAGACTTTCAATCAAGATAGAAGGCCAAATAAGGAGCTTCCCAGACAAAAGAAGTCTCAAAGAATACACCTCTACCAAACCAGTTCTGCAAAAGATGCTAAAGGGACTGTTTTAAGGAAAGGAAGGAAAAGGGAGAGAGAGAGAGAGAGAGAGAGAGAGAGAGAGAGAGAGAGAGAGAGAGAGAGGAACATAGGTACGAAAATGGCAATGAATCAGTACCTATCAATAATAACCTTAAGTGTAAATGGATTAAGTGCTCCAATCAAAAAACATAGAATAGCTGAATGGATAAGAAAGCATGACCCACACATATGCTGCGTACAAGAGACCCACCTCAGGACAAAGGACCTACACAGACTCAAAGTGAAGGGCTGGAAACAAATTTTCCAAGCAAATGGACAGAAAAAAAAAAAAAAAGCTGGGGTAGCAATACTCATATCAGACAAAATAGACTTCAAAAGATGAGCCATAAAGAGAGACCCAGAAGGTCACTTCATAATACTCAAGGGAAGAATCCAGCAAGAAGACATAAGCATTGTAAATATATATGCACTCAACATAGGAGCACCTAAATATATAAAAATAATCTTAGAGGACTTCAAGAAAGATATTGACAGCAATACAATTATAGTAGGGGATTTAACACCATATTGTCAAAAATGGACAGATCTTCCAAACAAAAAATCAACAAAGATATTGTGGCATTGAACAACATTCTGGATGAAATGGGATTAACTGATATATATAGAGCCCTTCATCCCAAAGAAACTAAATACACATTCTTTTCTAATGCACATGGAACATTTTCAAAGATAGACCACATGATAGGACACAAAACAAGCCTCAAC
>PVKU01008495.1:0-73090 GCA_004027475.1 Anoura caudifer
CCAATTCATCTAAGCAACCAAGAGATAGCCAACCTATCAGATGCACAGTTCAAAGCCCTGGTGATCAGGATGCTCACAGAATTGGTTGATTTTGCTCACAAATTAGATGAACAAATGAAGGCTACAATAAGTGAAATGAAGGAAAATGCACAGGGAACCAATAGAGATGGGAGGAAAACTGGAACTCAAATCAATGGAGCGGACCAGAAGGAAGAAACAAACAACCAAACAGAAAAGAAGGAACAAACAAGAATTCAAAAAAAATGAGGAGAGGCTTAGGAACCTCCAGAACATCTTTAAATGTCCCAACATCTGAATTATAGTGGTACCAGAAGGGGAAGAGGAAGAGCAACAAATGGAAAACTTATTTGAACAAATAATAAAGGAGAACTTCCCCAATATGGCAAAGGAAATAGTCTTCCAGGAAGTCCAGGAAGCTCAGAGAGTCCCAAAGAAGGTGGACCCAAGGAGGAACACACCAAGGCACATCATAATTACATTAGCCAAGATGAAAATGAAGGAGAGAATTGTAGAAGCAGCAAGGGATAAGGGGACAGTCACCTACAAAGGAGTTCCCATCAGACTATCAGCTGATTTATCAAAAGAGACCTTACGAGCAAGAAGGGGCTGGAAAGAAGTATTCCAAGTCATGAAAGTCAAGGACCAACATCCAAGATTGCTCTATCCAGCAAAGTTGTCATTTAGAATGGAAGGTAAGATAAAGTGCTTCTCAGATAAGGTCAAGTTCAAGGAGTTCATCATCACCAAGGCCTTATTGTATGAAATGTTAAAGGGACTTATCTAAGAAAAAGAAGACCAAAAATAGGACAGTAAAAAGACAGCAAACTCACAGATATTAACAAACACACCTAAAACAAAAGCAAACTAAGCAACAAGAGCAGAGACACAGAAATGGAGAAAACATGGAGGGTTAGCAACAGGGGAGTGGGAGGAGGAGAGAGGGGGAAAAGGTACAGAGAATAAGTAGCATAGATGGTAGGTAGAAAATAGACAGGGGGAGGGCAAGAATAGTTTGGGAAATGTAGAAGCTAAAGAACTTATGACACATGGACATGAACTAAAGTAGGGGAATGTGGGTGGGAGGGAGTGTGCAAGGTGGAGGGGAATGATGGGGGAGAAATGGGACAACTGTAATAGCATAATCAATGAAATATATTAAAAAAGAACAGATATGATCAATGGTAACAATTATTATTAGTGTTTATACTCTAGATTCAAAATTTCACAATTGTCATAGCAATCTCATGATGCTGGTTAATTGCCACTTCTAAAAATGAGGAAATTAAGGATCATGACTAATAATTCACTAAAGATCTCATAGCTAAGACTTCAGAAAGTCAGGATCTCATACCAGTTCTGTACATTGTCAAAGTTTTCAACGTATTCTCAGGGCTCTAATTCATTTATGAGAAAAGCAGATAAATAAATTACAGTACACCTTTAGCTGTAATATCTGTTATTCAAAAAATATTGTTAAATTAACCAATACCCAATTGCCTGAACAATAGCAATGGAAGTTAGTTTGGACCCTGGGTCAAAATTGTACACGGAACTTGTGTTATATGGCATGTCAACTTAAATATACTTTAACAACGACAGAATTCTAGAAAGATGTGCAATATTCTTGCTTACAAATGAGAAAACTGTCATTTGTGAATAACAAGATCAGATAGGACGACACATAACCTACAGCAGAGCTGACATTAGAAACTGAAGTTCCAGGAACTCAGGTAACCACTCTCGCGATGTCCTATCTCTGGTAACAGAGTCTTTTTGTGAGGGTGTCCACAAGCTCCACCTGTATTCAAAAGATATGTTGACAAGAAAATTATAATGTAGCTAGGATCTTGAGAAATGTTTTAGCATTTAACATAGTTGTCCAGTAATCCTAGACATCTTAAGTATTTTATTTCTCTAACAGTTTTCTTTTAAATCAATCAACAAAACCCCTTTTTCTATAAGTTAAAGTGAGAAAGTTCTGCTTCAGCATCGGCTAGTACACGAAATCACTTGGGCTCTTGTTAGGAAGTCCTTGGAAGAGCTGCGGGTGGACTCCAACTGCACCCTGAGCACCCAGTGAAGTGTCGGTTTATCTCATTACAGTGTTTGAACCACTGAGAAATGGGAGCTCTTATTAGACCTTAAGCATTGATCATGTTTTGTTTTGTTTCTTTCTTTTTCTTTTCGTGCCTTTTTTTTTTTTCAACCAGGAATGTCAAGAGATTCATTTGTGATGGCATTGAAACAATCATTTGAAACTGAAAACACTGTTGTTTTCCTTTTACAAATGAGCAACAACAGACTTTTTTTTTTTCCCCTCTGTCTCTCTCCTCTTGAAATAAGCAGTGATTTAGGGACAGCTGAGGCAGCCAGAATCCAGAAGTCTGCCTAACGGGTCATTTGTTTCCAGTGTTGAAGCGCTGAGACAATCACAATGATTGCAGCTCTCCCACTACAAGCTTTTTGTTCTCGTGCAGTAATAGCGTGGGCATGCATTAGTCATCTCCACCAGCTGATATCTTATTTGGCACTCCTGCCTTGCTATCATTTTAATTAACAAGAAAGCCATTAGCAATTCCTCTTCCTCCTGACAAGTCCAGAGAAGAGAGAGCAACACACGCTAAAACTCTTACAGATAGCAGCATGAGCAAAAAGGAAAATGGATGAATGAACAAAGTAACAGTGAGGGCAAGCATGAATCTAAAGTAAAAAACAAAAAGGTCCAAAGCAGTGCAAATTGGATATTTTCAAATAATAGCAGTTTAATGAGGGGAAGGAGACAAAGTTAATTTCAATGAGCTATTTTTTCCTCATGGCGAACAAACATAGCTTTTGAAGTTTAGGTTTTTCATGTATTCGGAGATGGATATTTTAGCAACTTCAACTGAATTGATGTAGGAAAAGCATTTTTTGAGAAATCATTCTTTTATCAGTAAATATTCCCTGAGTTTAGAGGCCAAGTGAGAAGGATGTGCCTGAAGTTTAAAGTAATTAAGATATTTAAACAAAATTGAAGAAAATCTTTCCATTTTCAAAATTTTAGATAAGAAGACTATGTTAGACTTCTTCCTATTTTACATTCAGGATTTTAAGCTAAAGCCATGTATTCCCTAGTCAATAACTGATCTGTTTTCTCTTTCTCTTCAGTAGCATTAGTAGGTATTATATTAACTTAGGCACTTTTTTTTTTTTGCATTCTATATTGTGCTCTGGGACATAAATTGGCAATGAATAAATGAACCGATCATCATCAAATATTGATGTAAAAAAATATGGGCTTTCAAGTCAAAATCCTGAGTTGAAGTCCCACATTGCCATTACCACCCTGTGTGATTTCAGGCACTTAAACTCTCATTAAGTTCCTTATCTGTACAATTTGTGAAGATGAGTGAGAAATTCTGCTTATGGCTATTATAAAAATTGTATATAGTATAATAAGATGTTTTAAATTTAACAATAAATTGTTAGGATCTATGATGAATGTTATACATTATAAGATACTTGTAATGGTAAATTTTGCATGTCATCTTGGCTAAGCTACAGTGCCCAGTTGTTTGGTCAGACATTAACCCAGATGTTGCTGTGTAAGTATATTATAGATGTGGCTAATATTTACAATCAATAGACCTTAAGTAAAACAGGTTCCCCTCTATAATACCAGTGGGCTTCATTCAATCAGCTGAAGACCTTAAGAACAAAAAGTGAGGTTTCCTAGTCAAGAAGGAATTCTGCCTCAAGGCTATAAAATAAATACCTCCCCTGAATCTCCGGCTTGCCTGCGGACCTGCCCGACAAGTTTTAAACCTACCACAACTTATAATCATGTCATCGAATTCCCTTTCTATCTGTCTGTATGTCTGTTTATGTATCTATCGGTCTATCTATTAATCCATGTATGGCCACTGTGCAAGAAAGTCCAGACATCTTCCTTCAGGACGTATTAAAAAATAATAAAACCAGTACCATGTTCACCAACACTATTTGTCTCCAGGCCATGTAAAGAGAGGTGGGGACTTCACAAGAATTAATTGAGGAAATTGAAGGTGTATGCACTTCATAGTTTAGTGATAGCATCTGACTTATAAGAATTTCATGAAATGTTGTTTATATACCTACTTATTTTTTAAAATGGGGAAATTCATCTTAGAATGATTAAGTGACTTCCCTAAGATCCCAAAGTTGCAGAGCTAGGACTACATCTGGTCTAATGACTAATCTAGTCTAAGCACAAGCATTTCTTTGCTGCACCAGGTTTTATGGGTTAATCATCTCATAGCAATATTCTGGAATAATGGCATCTATTGTTAAAAAGGACCATTCCTATCTACATTCTTCAGTACATTTGCCGCAAGCTCCTAGCAACTGTGACTTTCCTTGTTGCCTACCACAAGGGCACATTAAGAATGATCAGTATTTTTAATAACAGCTTTTCATTAAAATCCTCATGTTAGATGCTCCATAGGCATTATCTCATCTAACCACATTAACATACTAATACTAAAGTGCTGGGTGAGTTATTCCTTGACTTAACCTTCCTGCTTCCTTCCTGTCATCCACAGTCAAACACCTCAGCTACATAATGGGGGAAGAATACATGTGTTTTGAATATATTCATGGAGGATTAATGAAATAATAGCTACAACATTGACAAGCAGCATGTGTTGACTTTCACCCTACCCTCTACTCCACCAAGTGACTCTGCTTTTGAGTACTCAGCAAATATTTGTTGAAAGAATTATAAATGAGCCATGAATTACAAAAAGAAATTCCTTCTATTCTAAGGATTGCCCATAGGAAAAGTACATCATTTTTCATCATTTTTCAATATCAGAAGATCATATATTTTTAAGTTGGTTTTATCCCCCTCTGCTAATCTTAGTACAGCAGTCCCTCCTTCAGGATGCATGTTATATGGGGATAGTACTAATTCTGTATCTATATAAATGTTTTTAATTCTTTTATTTATGGTTATGTGTTAAAAGTGTAACTCTAGAAAGCAATAATGATCCCCATGTGTTCAAAAATAAATACTAAAATTCTTTTATAATACAAAATACAAGTATCTAAATATAAATAATAAATAATTCAATTAAAAATTAAAACAAAAGATTTTTTTTTTCCTAAAAGTGTAGGTCAATAATGTGGGTGAGCAGTATACATGGCAAAATATGGTAGTAAGGCCATCTTTTCAATCCCAACACACAGCTCTTTGAGAAACACAGCTCTGCTCCTTTCTTGTCCGCAAGCACAAGCATTCAGTTGTTGAGTCTTCTTAATTTTATCCTCTGCGGTGACAATTACGTATTTCTAGTCTGATTCCTTTTTGCCATACATTATATGTGGGTTCCTAAGACTCCAAATGAGTCTCCCTAGCTTTGTTATTTTCCCCACTGTAATAAAACTACAACTTCCTGCAAAAGTTATCTTACTGAAATACAAATCTCTCTATAATTTTCCTACATAAAATCCTCAGGGTCCACGAGGATCTTATGAATCAAGGCCTGCCTTCCATTTTATTTTTGTTTCCAGAGTATTGAAGAGTTGGTATTACCTTTAGGTTTGTATCCAATTGCAGCTTCTTCAGAAAGTCTTTCCAGACCCTTTCCAGCCCCCATGCGTGTGTCAATAGGGCAGTGATTGCTCTCTGCCTTGCAGCGTCTTTCCTATGGAATCATTTGACTTTTTTCTAAGCTATGAAATCCTCTGTGGTAGGCACCCCATCACCCCCGCTCTTCTCCCTTTTTTTAGTGCTTTATTATGAAATCGAACTTACAATTCATTCTATGAATGTGCTTATTCTGTAAATAATAAGAGAGTATGTTCTGGTAAACTAGTTTTTATCTCTTTTATTTTAAATTAAAAATAAAAGAAAGCAGCCAATCATGGTACCGTTCTGACTATGGTTCTGATTCGATTTCTGTGGTTAAAAGGTTGTTTCCACTCTTTAGACATTTCCAGGGCAACTATTGATAGTTACCAAGTGTCTGGCTCCACAGTTTTAGAGCTAGCTAATGGGCTCACAACTATAAATGGTTCACTGGGGGAAAGCAGTTTTATATAAGTGAGAGTTTTAAAGTTATGTCAGAGTTTACACTTTTACTCTTGGATTGGCATTGAACTTGAAATTCTGCCTTCTGCAAACTCAGAGAAGAGCTGACCTGACTCAGAAAGGTAATTGTTGTAGAAAGTGCTAAAAGAGAAAAGCCTCTTCAGCTTTTATCTCTGAGTTCACTGGTGCTGACTAATTGTATTCTGCTAATTGCTGTCAAAAAGAAATGCCTGTTTTCTTCTGCCAGCCTGGGCAAGACTGACATGCTTTTTGGCTTGGGCTCACAATAGACTTTGTAACAAAACTTATTAATCTCTCTAGAAATGAATCTGACATGGAAATATTTGGTTTGTAATTAAATGATTATGTTCCTCTTCCTTGCATTCACCACTTCAGTGGCAATAATTTTTTTTCTGCACATTCTGGCATTTTTCTCTTTAATAATGTCTGCCTTCAGTACTTCAGGAACTCCGCAAGTTCAAATTGCATCGTATCCCCTCCCTCTTGTTTCTGAGCACTCTGACCTTTAGCATAGAAAGGAGGAGAATAAATCACCTGCTCATTTTACCATACTACTTTTTTTTGGATTGTCATCAAAATGAAAAAAAAATAGTTCATATACAACATTAAGACCCCTGAAGTCATGTCCTCAGATCTAATATTTTTTTAAATACTGAGCTTCACCATGTTGAAATAGCACATTACTGCTTTTCTGCCACCGAATTCATTTTGGTACTGTTTGACAAACATCTCAACGCAACCTGGAAAATACTCTTCTTGCTCTTGAGAAATCTGCCTTGCCTGCACATCAGCTTCTGAAGCAAACAAAGCAGGTGTGAGGCCCAAAGCAGGTCAATTTGCACAGATGGTGTGGAGGTCAAGTGAGAAAATAGTACACTTCCCTGAGTTGACAGTTGTGAGCAGTGTGAAAACACCAGTTATAATACCTTGCTAGTAGTCAGTTCTGTACCATTTATGTGTACTCAGTAGCTCTCCAAAACATTGTCCTTTAGAAATCTAATAACAGGGCATAATGCATGACACAATATTGGAACTTCTTATAATGACACAGGAAATACCAGCCAGGGATAGTTGGCAAAAAGGGACTCTTTAAAGGGTAAAAATAGTAGACCTAATTCATTGAGTTCTGTGAAGGCATATTGTATATTTTTTTATTACCAGACAAATAGCATTATATTAATTATTAAGCCAGGATTCTTAAGGCAGCTGCCAAGTTGATTTTTGAGTTGCTGATACAAAAATGAGCCACTTATAATTAATTGTCCCTAAAGCAATCCTTTAAAAATCAACACATTTTCTTGGACTTATGAACTGATTTTATGAAGCCTTTCAATATTTTCATTTGCTAAGAATCTATGAGAACTGAACACGACACGTTTTGCTAGAAATGTTACTCAAATATCAGTATCAAATTACTGAAATTAAAAAAATTTTAGTTAGCATCAAAAAAATGCATTAGAACTTCCCAGAGACATCTAAAATTTGCATCCTTGCATTAGCCTCTCCCCGCTTGCTTTATGCACTTCCGGGTCCTGTGCTCTGAGCAACACGGCCTTTGGCTCAACATCACATGTGTGCAAGGAAGCGTCACAAGATTTCTTCAGTTTCAGGGCTATGGTAAGCTCTAAAGCCTACTTTGGAAGCCATCTATGTATATCTTTGTTAAAGCAGGCACCAGTCCTTCGCCGCAAATTACTCAGCATGGGGGATAGAGGGAAATAGATCTCACTGAATATAAGTGAGATGCAAATTAGTACAAAGTCCTGGGAGGCCTGGAAGTAATCTCCACGGTATGATAAGGGACAATTACAGCACACAGTCCAGGAACCGGACTTCACAGAGAAAACCTGAAGCACAAAATATTTCTACCAGTCAGTATGACTATGAAAATGGATACTTTTACCAGGCAGTTCACTCATCAGTGCACAGTCTGAAAGAAAACCTCATTACCACATCATAATCACTTGTCATCTAACTGTATTTAGACCTAGAGATTTTGTAGCATGTTCACAAATCCTGATTAAAAAATAAAATACAATAGTCACTAAAATCTTTCATAGTGGCATTCCTGGTGTGTTATTTTTATTTAGCCTTTCCATGGAGGTGTGTTAAGAATTCAAGGCTATAATGAAAGAGAAATACTTTGTCTTTTACTGAGAGATGCTTACCAAGGTGCTCATGTGCCTGATTTTAAGCCAGCCTCTCCTTCAGTGAGCACATATTCAATTTATTTAAAAGTGCTTTAATTTCAAGAGAGAAAGAGAGACAAAGAGATTGATGCATCCAGGCATTTCTTCTCCTTAGAAGACTTGGGAATAGTAGTGTGCCTACATACAGTCAGATACAAAATAATACTCTTAAAGTCAGGATAAAGCACCTCTGAGAGCACAACAGAATGGAATGAAAATGGATATTGTAACTGGATCGTTGTAAACTTTCATTTTAATCCCACATTTTACTAGCTGTGTGCTTTTGGATAAACTGTTTGATCTCTCTGAATCAATTTCTTATGCTGAAAAATTAAGTCGAAACTTTTCAGTTTTGTATGTATGTATGTATGTGGTTGTAGGCATAGGACTAGCTGCAGGAATTTGAGCATTTTACACAAAATCTTGTTTAATATTTATAGTAGCCCTGCAGGTAGCTACTCTTGTAGTTATTATATCCCATCTTACAAAGAAGGAAACAAAATTCAGAGACAAAGACCTTGCTATAAATCAGTGAGTAAGTAATTATTGAATCTGAGATCTGTATATGATGCCTTCACAATTTACCTCTAGTCTATGATGTATGTTTGGGCTCTGTAACTCCTAATGCAAAGAAATTTGAATGGCTCCAGCGTTTAACAACATAAAGAGATTAAGATCATTGGATTTAAATTCTGAGGACCATAATGCAATCCTGACAGTCTTTGGAGCCAAGTAATAGTACCGTTTCCAGCAAATGAAACTTTGTAGCAACATAAGAAGACCTATGGGACTGAGAGTTTCATATTGTCAGGACATGCCAATTATGCAAGATTGTAATTTAACACAAAGGAAAAGGAGACTAGATGGGGTTTCACAGACAGATGCAGTGGTGGCTGGTAAAGAAGTTACTCTATCATTGTTTCTGACCTTCCCTGTGCAGATTCTTTGCACAGAATCTTATTTATCTTTAAAATAACCTTATCATTGAAATAAAGTTAACTCACGTTAGAGATGAGAAAACCTAGACTCAAAAGGTAACTTTCCCAAGGTTAAAGAGTTGTCAGTAATGGGACCAGGCTCTTTTCAAGTCATCTAGTACTATGTAAGAATTCCAGTTTATTTCAGTACAGAACTAGGTACAATCTTTGCCATAAGTACCAGGGGTTAGCTGTTGGAAGAGCATAGCAATTGTCACTCATTTTCTTAAGCCACTTTCATTAACTGGCCAGAAAAATCTTACTCACTTTGAATTGATCTTCAATCACTTTTATGCTTCTACCCATGGATTTATCTAACTACTCTCCAATCTAATTTTACTTGCATATTTTCTAGATGGTGGGAACATTCCAGAATTTTTACTACCACTATGAAAAGAAGTGTTTTATCTTTTGGTTCAAAAAAATTATTTCAAGGTGTTGGTATAGAGTTAGGGGTGGCAGCTAGGTCAAGAAGATAACAATGAAATTCAGGAGACAATGAGTTTTTTCCAGTTTATTACTCAGAATAATAACATTAGTGAATAAATAAGAATTTGTACCACTTCCCCAAGCCCAGTTCTTTCCCAGGTGCTGTAAAGGTTACCAAATGGTATCTGCACACACAGTGGAGAGAAACCCCGAGAACAGGAAACTCAGTCTTTCCTAAGGGGCAGCACGCATGTCTGACCTTAGCTGTGGACAAACTCATTGTCATGCTGTGCTGGACATTAGGAAAGCCTGCCTGAGTGACATTGTGTGTTCAAGGCTCTTTGTTCTGCGAACATCCCTGAAAAGATGGGAACGAAGGCAGTCAGTGTTTCTGCCATTGTGATGTTCAAAAGCTTGAGAAACTCATAAAAATTTATAGCCCAAGAGTTACTAAAAAATACGTACCTTCCCTTTTGGTCTTTTTCTGCCTGGCTTTATAAACAAATATAAAATCAAATATATACAGCTGACCCTTGAACTGCACAGGTTCGAACTGTGTAGCTTCACTTATATACTAATTTTTTTCAGTGTGTACACTACTATAAATGTATTTTCTCTTACAATTTCTTTAAACATTTTCTTTTCTGTAGCTTACTATATTGTAAGAATACAACATTTAATACATACAATGTGTTAAATGACTATATCATTGGTAGAACTTCTAGTTGACAGTGGGTTATTAGTAGTTAGGTTTTGGGGGGAGTCAAAAGTTATACATGAGCTTTGGACTGTGCAGGGTGTTGGTGCCCGTAACCCCCACATCATTCAAGGATCAACTGTAATTATAAATTGTGATAAAAATTGACAAAGAAAAAGAACAGTGTGTTGTTAGAAACAGAAGCCTGTGAGTTAGATTGAGGAGGCTCAGAAAAGCCTATCTGAGCAAGGAAATTTTAGCCTGCGATATGAAATGGAAGTTAGGCACGTAGAGTGGAGTAGAGAGCATTTTAAACAGCATGTGTTTGAAGGTCTAGAATTCAGAGAATTCATGAGACAGGAGATGAAGGTGGGAGATGTAGTTCAATGGGTACATGACTATATTTAAAGAGCAATAAGAAAGCGACTCAAGGGCTTAATTCAGGAGTCCAGTCATCTGACTGACATTTTTAAAGGTGGTTATGCTATATGCGGGTTGCCTAGGAGGAGAAAATGATAGAAGGAGACGAGGTAGGAGGCTGCTAGATGGTTATTGTTTGGCAAGGACGATTGTGGTGGAGATGGAGATACGTGAGGCTCACACCATCTTCCTGCTTTAACCTCGTGTTTTTAGGCTTTTTAAAAAGGGTTGAGTCTGTTTTCACTTTTCTGGTACCTTCCCAATTTTACAGGTTACTGTTGAACAGAAGTAGTATCCGCACTACTTACAGGAAGGCCAGGTCTCACTAACAGGTGGGATCTGCAATCCATAATTGTTAGAATATTATAAACCCTATTGTTGGCAAATAGCCCCAGGTTACATCCAATTTGTATAGATTTTTGGCTTCCTGGTGGCCAAAACTAAGTATTTTAGATCTTTAAATCTCATTAAGTAAATGAATTCATGCATGAATGAATATGTAAATGAAGGTATGAAAGATTCATGATCAGCATCGTGTTGCTGTGAAAACGCCAAAGGAACAGGATGGATCCCCATCACCAAATAGGGTTCAGATATCAAGACTGATGACACCACACTCACATCATGAGTGTTTGAAAAGATTTATTATGCACATAAGGAAGTGTTCTGGGCAGTCTTCTCGGGCTGGTGCAAAAATGTCCTGAGAGAAAAGCAGAGACTAGCTTGGGATTTTTATGTGGTTAAGGGGTGGGGCTGGAGTGCAGGATCTAATGAATTTCTTGCTGGCACAAAACGAAGAAAGAGTGGGACTTTACCTGCTTGTCAGATGCAGAGCAGAAAAGAAAGAGGGAGGAGTGAGACTTAAAAGTAATCAGCAAACTTCTGGCCAAGATGGAGGCATAGGTGGACACACTGTGCCTACTCGCACAACCAAAATTAAGGTCAACAAAGATTTAGAAACAAGAAAACAGCCAGAACTGATAGAAAATTGAACTGTATGGAAGTCCAACAATCATTCATCCAGACCGGTAAGAGGGGCAGAGTAGCATCAGGAAAAAGTAGAGGTGCGGACCCAGGCACGCAGGCAGCAGCGGCTTGCAGATCCCAGGCATTCAAGGGGCGGCTAAGAGACCCCAGGTGCACAGGCGGTGGCTAGCAGACCCCGGGCACCAGGTGGCAACTGTGTAGACCCAATGAGGCCATGCAAGGCGGCTGGCTGACCAGGTGGTCCCACATTCAAGAGCAGATAATCCAGGTAAAGGGGAAGTGGTGGAAGGAACTGGAATCCGAGAGAGAGTGGAGCAAGCACCATTGTTCCCTCTTAGACCCCGCCCCCACATACAGCATCACTACTCAGCTACTGGGCTGCCCAATGCTGGGGAACACCTAAGGCTCCACCCCTCACTACATAACAGTTGCAACCAGACAAAAAAAAAAAAAAAAAAAAAAAGGCTCAAATGGCAGAACAAATCAGAGCCCCAGAGCCAATTCATCTAAGCAACCAAGAGATAGCCAACCTATCAGATGCACAGTTCAAAGCCCTGGTGGTCAGGATGCTCAAAGAATTGGCTGATTTTGCTCACAAATTAGATGAAAAAATGAAGGCTACAATAAGTGAAATGAAGGAAAATGCACAGGGAACCAACAGAGATGGGAGGAAAACTGGGACTCAAATCAATGGAGTGGACCAGAAGGAAGAAAGAAACAACCAAACAGAAAAGAATGAAGAAACAATTATTCAAAAACATGAGGAGAGGCTTAGGAACCTCCAGGACATCTTTAAACGTCCCAACATCCGAATTATAGGGGTACCAGAAGGGGAAGAGGAAGAACAGCAAGTGAAAAACTTTTTTGAACAAATAATAAAGGAGAACTTCCCCAATCTGGCAAAAGAAATAGACTTCCAGGAAGTCCAGGAAGCTCAGAGAGTCCCAAAGAAGTTGGACCCAAGGAGGAACACACCAAGGCACATCATAATTACATTACCCAAGATTCAAATGAAGGAGAGAATTGTAGAAGCAGCAAGAGATAAGGTCACAGTTACCTACAAAGGAGTTCCCATCAGACTGTCAGCTGATTTCTCAAAAGAGACCTTCCAGGCAAGAAGGGGCTGGAAAGAAGTATTTCAAGTCTTGAAAGGCGAGAACCTACATCCAAAATTGCTCTATCCAGTGAAGCTTTCATTTAGAATGAAAGGGAAGATAAAGTGCTTCTCAGATAAGGTCAAGTTAAAGGAGTTCAACATCACCAAGGCCTTATTGTATGAAATGTTAAAGGGACTTACCTAAGAAAAAGAAGATAAAAAATAGGACAGTAAAAAGACAGCAAACTCATAGATATTAACAACCACACCTAAAACAAAAGCAAACTAAGCAAACAGCTAGAACAGGAACAGAAACACAGAAATGGAGATCACATGGAGGGTTAGCAACAGGGGAGTGGGAGGAGGAGAGGGGGGGAAGGTACAGAGAGTAAGTAGCATAGACGGTGGGTAGAAAATAGACAGGGGGAGGGCAAGAATAGTGTGAGAAATGTAGAAGCTAAAGAACTTGTGACACATGGACATGAACTAAAGGGGGGAATATGGGTGGGAGGGGGTGTGCAGGGTGGAGGGGAATGATGGGTGAGAAATGGGACAACTGTAATAGCATAATCAATAAAATATAATTTTAAAAAAGTAATCAGCAGCCAAAAAAAAATAGAGTTGGACTCTTTATTAAACTTGTTTACTCAAATGAAACTCAAAAGAAGGCAAGAAAATGATGTGTATTAATTGAGGAACAGAGGTGTTCACTAAATATAAATATAATGTAGACTTTTTTTATATTAAATTTCTGGTTAACAAAGTTTACGTTGAGATACAATATCTGTCAGTATCTTCACAATTAATAACCATCTTGCATAACAAATTTCATCTTGCTAGCTAGAAATTAGCCTATAAATAACAAAATTAAGGCCATTAATTCCTGCAATAAAATTCTATTTGTATGCAGTTAGGGGCTCTCATTACGTGTGGTTATCCTGTTGCAGGCAGTGAAGAAGATGGGAAGGGTTTCAACATGAGCACCAGCACACTGTACTCAAGAAATGGGGACAGCAAGAACCCTCTAGTGACATCTGTTTCTCAAAGCTTAATAATCAAAGTGAGCACATTTAAATAGTTCACCTTTTTCTTGGCAGTAAACAGCTTTGGCAAGACTGGACCAACTTCAATGTGCCTATCATAATCAACTTAATACAAGGAAAGAAATGCGGAAAGTGCTCAGACAAAAAAGACAATGTATACAATCTTGAAAGAAAAATAAAAAATATTTTTAGAAACAGAACATATGCTCAATTACAGCTTGACAATAGACACAAACTAATTCGATGGAACATTTCCTTTCAGCACATTTACATATTTGAAAAATAAGATCTCTATTTTTTCCCAATATGAGAATATAATGGGAGTTTATATTCTTACAGCAATGGGCCCATCACAACCTGTGATTAATCAGGAACTGATTTTCTAGGCTGGGGACTATTCACTCCCATTGCTTCTCTCTCTCCTCCCTTTTGCTTCTTGCCTTTTGGCTGCTTCCTTGCTCATTAGCATTTACTCAGTAACAAGTGTCTAAAAACAGAATAATAAAGGAAATTCAAACGAGTCTATTGGCTACCTTCTAAGCATATCAGCTAAAAGAATTAATTAGGGTAAGGTTGTTGTATTGATTTGCTAAAGTGATTTCATTTTTCTATGCTGTTGTCCCTCAATAGCATAGATAATCAAGAACTAGTTTTATGTGACTGAGCAAAGACTGTGTCTCTGTATTCCATTGGACATTCTATGGAATTAGAGATACTAGTTTCAGTGATTGTCTGACTTTGGAAAAAAGAAAAACAAGTGCATAATTACAGAACCTATCAAATATAAGATAAAGAATAGTCAAATAGAGATAGTTGTCATAATAAATTGATAATTTGGTGATTTTTGTAATCTTAATTAGCATGAATAGCAAAGAATACTTGCAAATAATTGTGTGGAAAATACTTTTGCAAAAGAGAAATACATTTTCCCTCTCTGTATTTTATGCAAGACATCCAACAATTTTTTTAAATTAAATTTATTGGGGTGACATGGGTTAATAAGATTATATAGGTTTCAAGTGTACATTTCTATGATGCATGATCTGTATATTGCATTATATGCCCACCACCCAAAGTCAAATCATCTTTTGTCCCTATATATTTGACCCCCTTTACCTCTTACTACCCCCCTCACCCACATTCCCTCTGGTAACCACCATATTGATATCTGTGTCTCTCAGTTTTTAATACAACCAGCACTTGAATGGGAATATTAGGTACCTGTCATTTGACTTCTTAAATATTCAACTTAATAGAACATGGCACAATTCAGATGTACAGATAAGTGAAATTTTAAAGACTAAGAATATATATCCTGAAAAGAATGAGCTCCATATGATCCAGCAATCACACTCCATGGTATTTACCCAGAGAAACTGAAAATCTATGTCCACACAAAACCTGCATGCAAATGTTCTAGCAGCTTTATTCATTACTGCCAGAATTGGAAAGTAATCAAGATATTCCTCAGTAGGTGAATGGATAAATAAAATGTAGTAAATTTAGACAATAAAATAATATTTACAACTAAAAGGAGGTGACATATCAAGCCATGAATAGACAATCTTTTTTTGAAAAATTTTATTTATTTACTTTTAGAGAGAGGGGAAGAGAGGAAGAAAGAGAGGGAGGGAAACATCAATGTGTGAGACACATTGATCGGTTGCCTCTCACATGCCCCAAACTGGGGACCTGGCCCACAACCTAGGCATGTGTCCTGACTGGGAATCAAACCAGCAACCTTTTACTTTGCAGGCCAGCTCTCAATTCACTGAGCCACAGCAGCCAGGGCAGGATATTAAATGCATCTTGCTAATGAAAGAAATCAATCTGAAAAGGCTGAATATTGTTATGACACCAAGTACAATGACTCTTAAAAAGCATGAATTTGAACTGTGCAACCACTTATTCATGGATTGTTTTTTTTTTTCCAGTAAATACTTGTACTGTTTTTGATCCATGGTGGGCGTCTGCTGCTGTGGAGGGCCAGCTACATACTGTGATCTACACCAATTTATGACGGGGACTTGAGCACCCTCAGAACCAATTCCCCACGGATACGGAGGGACTACTAAGTTTGGGGGGAGTCAAGTTATACACAGATTTTCAGCTTTACAGGTGTTGGTACCACTAACCCCCACGTTGTTCAAGAGTCAAGAGTATGTGACATTCTGAGAAAGGCAAAGCTGTGGAGGCAGTGCAAGGATCAGTGGTTGCTGGGGTTGGGGGAAGGGAGAGTTGACTAGGTAGAGCACAGGAGATTTGAGAGGCAGTGAAAATACTTCGTAAGTTATTATAATGATGGATATATCTCATACATTTTTCCAAACTCATAGGATGAACAACACCAAGAGTAAACCCTAAGGTAACTGTGGATATTGGGTGGCTTATGATATGTCAATGTGGGTTCATCAATTTTAACAAATGTTCTACTCTGGTGGGGAATTTTGGGAATATGGGAAGCTATGAAGGTTTTGGAGTAGGAAATATATGAAAAATTTCTGTACCTTCTCAAATTTTGTGTGAACCTAACACTGCTCTGAAAACATAAAGTCTGTTGTAGAAGGAAGGAAGGAAGGAAAGAAGGAAGGAAGGAAGGAAGGAAGGAAGGAAGGAAGGAAGGAAGGAAGGAAGAAAGGAAGGAAGAAAGGAAGGAAGGAAGGAAGGAAATAAAATGTTGCCACTTGATCAGATATTATATTTAAATTTGATATTGTTTAAAGATTTTGAGAAATGGGGTATCTAGGAGTAGGGGAACCCCATGAGGTAGAAGGGTAGATATGGCCACAGGAAAGAAGGGAAAGATCCAGAGAAAGAGGAGTTAGTGGTCAGGATCTCCATTATAGTTTAATATTTTAAAAGTGATCCTCTTTGGTATGTCCATAAAATTGAACAGCTAGAATTGAAAGAATATAAAAAGTTAACCAGAATTCCAGAGGTCAAAAAGCATAGACACCACATTATTTTGGCTAAGTTGACCACATGGATATTGTCTCAGGATGATGGAACTTCCTTTGATATTTGAATTTTTTTACTATAGGCCCAATTTATCTTAAAACCCAAATAAATGAATAACCAAATATTATTTTTTTTTGCTGTCTAATTTTTTTCTTTTTAGGAACAGAAGGATAGAAAGTGTTATTTTTCCAAGTCAAACATAATCCCTTATTGTTGGCCTTGGGGAAAATGCAGCACACATCTGTGACTCCTTATCTTTAGTCATTCATAAGAAGCTACTTTCTGCTAATTATATCTTCTCTATATCATCTGGTGTTCCCTAGATAATAATTTTTATAGCATTCCAAATCATTCATTTAAACCTCAAGGGTACATTTCCTAGACCAGCTTTATGCCTATATAGCCATTATTTTTACTTAACTTTTTAATTTTATTTGAAATTAGAGAGAATGCCACTTTTGTTTAGGCAAAATGTTGCTTATTGATTCACTTTTTACCTGGCAATTTTATGCAAATTTTCAAAATGTATAAATTCAGATTACTTTCCCATGCCATACATCTGTTTAGGCACCCTTTCCCCACATACTCTGTGGAGGGGCTGAGAGCAGGTTTGTCACCGGTATTTTCTGTCCTTTTTATTGTGTTTGTCATATCCCTTGCTGCCATTTAAGCATGATTAATGGTGAACGATAGCATTTGAAAGAGGTCAGATTCGGTACTCACAGATGTTTTGATTGCATTTCCTTTTCATATGGATCTTTGCCTGCCAAATACTTGTTAAGCTCCAGGGATATAAATAGGCAGATAACACAGACCTTCCCTCAGAGATCTTAGTTTTATTAGGGTGGAACAATATGTAAACAAGTGCTTGCAAAATATTTTAAAGACAGCTATTAAACACATTGCTGTATGATAATTATTCATATAGCTATATTATATCTCCCAAGATATTATAAGGTCCTCAGGAAATGGTTCTGCATATTCATTTACCATCTGACAGTGGTTAGTACAGTTTCTGACCAAAGGTAGATATTTAGGAATTGTTGAAGATCCTATTGTACCCTTAATTAAACTTAATTTATTTATATTTTTAAATATAAAACACCTTTTTAAACATGTCTAACTACCTTTGAAGTGTTTTTCTATTGTTATGATTCTGTGACTCTACTCTCCATGGGAGGAACAAGCATACAGAGTGCACAGCCCCTATTTCGTCATATAACCAGGCTGCATCTCACTACCTTCCACGCTCTGACTCAGGCTACCTGCTCCATCAATGGACTTTGCTTTCTTTTTTTCTGTTCTTTAATTTATTAAATTTATGGGGGTGACATTGGTTAATAAAATTATACATCATCTGCATGTTGCATGTGTGCCTACCAGCCAAAGTCAGCTCCTTCCCTCACCATGTATTTCACCCCCTTTACCCTTTCCTACTCCCCCACCTCCCAACCCTCTGCTAACTGCCATACTGCTGTCTGTGTCTATGAGTTTTTGCTTTGCTTTCTTGTTTAACTGTTTGTTGCTTTTAGTTTTATATCTCACATATGAGTAAAATCATATGGTTCTTCACCTTTTCTGTCTGACTTATTTCTCTTAGCATGATATTCTCAAGATATATCCACATTGTTGCAAATGGTGATATCTCATTTGTTCTTATGACTGAACAGTGTTCCATTTCATTGTGTATATGTACCACATCTTATCTATCCAATCATCTACTGAAGGACACTGCTGTTGTTTCCATGTTTTGGCCACTGTGAATGATGCTGCAGTGAACATGGGGGTGCATAAACCTTTGCGAATAAATGGTTTCAATTCTTTGGGGTAGATACCCAGAAAAGGGGTTGCTGGGTCTGTTATTAATTTTTGAGCTGCCTCCGTACTGTTTTCCATAGGGGCTGCACCGGTGTACATTCCCACTAGCAGTGAATGCGGGTTCCCTTTTCTCCAGAACCTCTCTAACACTTGTTATTACTTGTCTTGTTGGTAATAGCCATTCTAACAGTTGTGAGCTGGTATTATTTTATAGTTTTTATTTGCATTTCCATAATAGCTTGTGAAGTTGGGCATGGGTTCATAATATAGCTGTTAGCCATTTGTGTGTCTTCTTAGGGGAAATGTCTGTTCGGATCCTCTTCCCATTTTTAATTGGATCCTTTGTTTGGTTTGAGTTATACGAGTTTTTTACTTATTTTGGTATAAAAATCCACAACATTTTTATCTACTAACAATGAAATTTCAGTTAAAGAAAGAGAAAAACAATTCCTTTTTGCAAATGGAGCAATAAGAATTAAATACTTGTAAACCAACTTAAGAAAGGATGTGAAGGACTTATACACTGAAAACTACAAAGCATTATTAAGAGAGATTGAAAAAGACACAATGAGATGGAAATGTTACAGGACAAACTCCCAGAAACTCAATTCTTCTTGCCAACGCAATAAAAATTACAGATCAGACTGTCTGCTAGCGTGCAAGCAAAATTTAATAGTGCTAAGTTCTAACTGGAAAGCAAAAGCAAGTGTTGCTAGAGTAGGGGTCGCATAAGCAGGGCAACCAGAGGCTGGTGACTAGCATCCAGGTGACCAGAGGACAGGTGGCCAGAGGCTGGGTTGCCAGGGGCCCTCCGTGTGGCAAAAATAGCCAAGAGATTCAGTTCTTTGTTTTGAGGACTTACATAGTTGGTGAGGTGGGGGTGAAGAAGTCACATATTGATTGAAGAGTAAAAGTGGTGCCCGCTTCCCCAGTGAGCTGTGACTACCCAAACGTAAGTTTGGGAGTCTGTTATTCCAACTACTTTTGTTGCTCCAGACTTGATTTTCTCATTTTGTACATGTGACGGAAGGCAGGCAGTTAATCAAAGTTGTTTTAGGGGCTTTTCTCTGGGCACTGTAGTCCCCCTCCCATTCTCCCTTCCAGGCCTAGGGATGAATACACAGTCTCAAGGTTTTCCTTTTCCCAGCTACTGGAGATGACACACACAGACTTTCAAGGGTTTCCGCCCATCTGCACTATCATAGTTTACTTACGTTGTCCGGAATGCCTGGTAGCCTTGTCAGAATAGGCTCAGGATTATTGGATCAACTGGTGAGCCTTTGCTTTCAGCCTCTGGTGTTAAATTCTTTGTTAGATTGCAATGGTGGGGGTGCTGCCTTTATTTCCCCTCTGGCTGCTCATTCTACCACAACAGAAAGATTTACCATGTTCATGGAGTGGAAGAATCAATATAGTTAAAATGTTCATATTACCCTAAGAAATATACAGATTTAATGCAACACCCATAAAAAAAAAATGGTATTTTTTGAAGAAATGGAACAAGAATAGAACAAAGGACCCTGAATAGCCAAAGAAAACCAAACAAAAAAGAATGAAGCTGGAGATATCACACTCCCAGACTTCAAATTTTACTACAAAGAGCTGTGGTTTCATCGAGGCCTCAAAGTACAGGTAATTTTCAGGTCTGAAAGTCTTCCCAAATCTTCTACCAAATATTCTAATTTTATGACAGCTCCAATGAAGGGGAACACAATTTTTGCCTCTCTGCTTCTGTTCTCCTTCTACAGTCTAATCTATTCAGACCTATGAAATGGCCCAGTATCTCCAACAACTAAAAAGTATCTAGCATATAGTAAGCCAATGAAAGAATAAATTATAAGGCAGGTTTTCAATTTTTCGACAGTTCTAATTTTTATTTAAGGTTATAAACTTAAAAAATAAGAATATACATTAAATAATATTCAACTAGCTTTGTTAGAAAAGTAAAATCTGTGCATGGTAAAAACTGAAATGTGATAGAAAGTGATCAAATGACTGCCAAAGGGGGTCTTTCCTCACTCTTGACCTATATAAGGAAAGATTTGCCCTATGAGCAAATTCTGATTCTGTTTTTGCCTTTACTCACTCTGCTTCTAAAGAAATACGTTGATAAACATTGTAATGGTAAGTTATCATATTGGTAAATTTGACAAACATGAAAAGGCCCGTTCAGCTTCTACTCTCCTTATCCTGCTGTGGCTCTTTCCATCTGCAAGGAACATTCTGACCACTGGTTCTCTAAGGCGACAGCTCCTGCGCTGGTAAGAAACTGGGATGAGGGAGATATTCACCTATCAGAAAACCAGCTCCATCTGAGGGGTTACTTAGCAGATCTATTTGAGTCTCAGGCTCTGCAATGTACTCCACAGTGACCTAAACCTGTATGAACGTGCGTGGTTTTCTCCTTCATTATTATTTTGTTTCTCAAATTGCTAATGGCTTTGGCAGCGTAGAAGAAATCTGCTATTTATTAAAAATCACTTTGGAGACTCTCAGCAATGACAACAACTCACCCAATACCAAACATTGTTTCTATTTCTAAGCTAACATGTACTTGTGTCTCTGTCCAGGAAAAAAAAAAACACATATAAAAATGTATATACTACACACATTTATATTTATATCACTTTTTACACAAGTAGGTTTAGTAGGGTCACATTTCCATTCCGTTCATCACTATGATTTGACACCGAATATTGTGTCGTGGAGAGCCACATGGTACGCCATTGCTGTGTGATGGGCTCTGATTAACTGACGCACTGGACAGAATCACCCACTCCATTGCTTTCATAAAACATTTTGAATAGCCACAATCTAAATTATAATCTGATGTATTTTACCACAGCAATGCCCAACCTGGTTTTGTGAATTTATCCATCCCAGGTGATTTGAAGTGAGGCATTGCCACAAAACCCTTCCTTAAACTGCTTCTTTTTTTTATCCTATTGCATGTAGCAATTTATATCTTCCGATTATTTCTTCCAAATACCTACTTTAATCTCCTCAACATTTTCTGAAGCTGTAAAAATATTATCACTAGGAAGATCTTACATCAAACTATTTTAATCTCACTCTTCACAGTATCAGAGTAAAGGAAGTCCTCTTTAAGGATAAGATCTAGCTTTTATGCACCTTTGTATTTCTTATCACAGGAAGAAGAACATAATAGGTACTCATTTCCTTCAGAAAGAACATCCCAA
Organism: Anoura caudifer; assembly: GCA_004027475.1. Taxonomy (NCBI): domain Eukaryota; kingdom Metazoa; phylum Chordata; class Mammalia; order Chiroptera; family Phyllostomidae; genus Anoura; species Anoura caudifer. The sequence continues at coordinate 21,906 of PVKU01008495.1, forward strand.
TTTCTTAACACTGTTTCTCCACCTTCCCTGTACTTTTAAGACAACTGTCAACAGCGACAATATTAAAATTGCTAAAAGCATTAATGAACCTAATATAATTGTCCTTTATTAATCACAAGATCTATATACAATAGAAAAAAATGTACATTAATCTGGTAGGCATACACAGCCCACCCATCTCTACCATCCGGTGTTTTATATCCGTGGTGCTGACTGCAGACACATATCCCCAAGGAAGCCCTTTATCCAGAACTGGAACTAAGAATTTAATAATTTCATTCTTTAGTTGGTATGAATTTTCAGTAATGAAATTCAATAAGGGGATTTCAAAACTATATGAAAGAGTATGTACAAATAAGCAATAATAATAAAAACATTTTTAGTTCTGTTTTATAATTCTACTTAATCCTCATTCCCACCCTTAACTGTTTTGTATTAATACCTGTTCTATGAGATAGGTGTTCTAGAAATATTATTGATGCATTAGCAAGTGGCAAAATTAAGATTTTCACCTAGGGTTATCTAGTTCTTTTTTTTATTGCTGTTCAAGTACAGTTGTCTCCATTTTTACCCCACCACTCTCTTTCACCCCACCAACCCCCACCTCCTATTCTAAATATGACCCACCTTTGGATTTATCCATGGGTCCTTTATACATGTTCATTGATGATCCTTCCCCTTCTTTCCCCTGTTATTCCCCACTCCCTCCCCTCTGGTTACTATCACTTTATTCTTTATTTCATTGTCTCTGGTTATATTTTGCTTGCTTGTTTGTTTCATTGATTAGGTTCCACTTATAAGTGAGAGATCATACGGTCCGTCACCACCTGGCTTATTGCACTGAGCATAATGCTCTCCACTTCCATCCATGCTGTCACGAAGGGTAGGAGCTCCTTCTTTCTCCCTGCTGCATAGTGAGTGCCACAGTTTTTTGATCCACTCATTTACTAATGGGCATTAGGTTGCTTCCAGTTCTTGAAATCCATACTATTTGGATGAGAAAAGAGAAAGATAAACTGCATGTTAAAAGATGTTTTAAAATGTTTAATGACATCTTCCAAGAGCTTCAGAACTTTAAAAAAATATAAAGATAAATTTTCTGTAATTTATGTGTAATTCCATTTCTCTGGGACCCAGCACAGCACTTCATACAACCAAATATTTAATGGAGGTCCGAGTCTTCTTTTATATATGCCTAAATCTTTTTTTAGCAGTAAAATTTTAACAGTTGTCAGCAGTTTTCCAAAAGGAGCTCACTTATTAATGAATTTTAAAAATACATTTTTTGGAGTAAAATAATGTACAAGGGACTTTAAATAAAATCTTACATATGGGAACAGTTTTTTTAGTTAAAGAATTTAAAACTTTATAGAGGATAAAGCTCTACCTTTAGAACGTTTTCTGTTTTACCACTGAGGTGGAAGAGAAGCTCAGAAGAGGCTGTGGCCATGAGAATCTTTCGAAGAGGAGACGGGCTTTGAATTGAACCAGAGGAGGAAGAGTACAAGCAAAGGCATGGGGTCAGATTGAGGAAAGTCATAACATGTTTGGTGATGTTTGAATAGAGCATAAAAAGCATCCTTACTGAGAGTAACAGAAGAAAGTATGAAGAAGGTGGTGTACATTTTTAGAATGTACACCAGTAGAATTCTCTCTGTTGCCCAATAGACATCTTCAGTTTCTTCCCTCTCAATTATCCTTGGTCTATGACCAAAAATTTTTCAATAATTTTTGTATGAGGACATGTAACTAAGCAAACCAGGGCTTGGCCACGCAGCGCCTTGACACATGACCCAACTATTAGTGTTGAAGGTAACAGGTTTTCATTAACTGGGTTCCAACCTGGGGGGCGGTGTGAGAGCACTCCTGCTCTGAACCCTCCTCTCCCTGAGAACCAGCGCCACCCTTGCTCTGCAGAAGGCTACAAGCCAAAACCATGCCCATACCCTTATCTGTTCTTAATCCAGCTGCACAAACAGTCCTCCATCCCCACTGAAAAGCGCACTTGTGGGTTTCAGGGTCACCTTCCTCTTGCAGCTGCTCTGTACTTCAGGATCTCGGGCACACTGTTCTCAGCCTGCACTCAGTGGTTCAGGAAAACACGTGCTGTGGTACACTGGATCATGGTGGAGTCAGGGAGGCACGCATCCCAAGAGAGTGGCTTCTCCTTACACCCTTCTGTGAAGCAGAAGGAGCTCCTCTTTCACTACCGACCACATGGTTCCCCTTTATTATGTAGATTTTGGAGCTCTGTTGGCATAATAAAAGTGAAAAGGTTTCCAAGAAGGAAAAACAATTAGCTTTGTCCCCACAGCACCATTGTATTTCATATCAGTAGTAAGCAACTCTTTTTTTCTTTTTTAGCTTATCATTTTGTGAAACATTTGCTTGCACAGTACTTTGTTGTTTCCCTTGTTGCCATCATTGGGAACAACGGTCAGTTTCCATGCAGGGGAGCCTGGGTGGTCATGGCTTTCTGAAAGCAGACTGAGAGGTATCACTGTGCTCAGCAGCTCTGAAAACAGGCAGAAAAGAGCTCAGGAGCCACACAGGCACAACTTCTGCTGCCGGAGGCCAGGTGGGTGTGTGCTGGGCGGTGTGTATGGGGGTGGGAGTGGATTTCACTTACAAAAACAAAACAACTACAGCAAAACTATGTTTCTTCAGATTTCTGCCTATCTCGGCACAAGAAAGCAGTCCACATTTACCAGGGAATCATTCACAATATTGGCATTATGTACCTACCTGGTCTTACAAATTTCAGAAGTCCAGATGGGCACTCCTAATCACTGGTATGCATAAGTGGCAGGATATACACCACATGCCTCACGTTCCTTTACTCTATTGACATTTATTGACTTAGGCCTTTGAAATATCCTCATCTTAAGCCCGGAAATCAAAGACTCCTCTTGGTGTCAATGTCAAAGCACATTTTAAAATTAGAGAATCGTGAACTTCTGCCCTTTCCTGCTTCTTTTCTCAGCATACAAAATTTAAAAGTATCACCCTATGAGGCATTCAACATTGTCGTCATCAAAGTAAATGTTGTATAGCTCCTTTTCAGGACTACTCACTGAACTGACATTTCCTGTTTCTTTCAGAAATGAAAAAAGAGTGTGGCAGGGAGACTCAGATAATACGTGGTACACATTGAAATATACATCTATTGATCTATCCTATTAAAAGCTGGGCGGCTCCACACAGAAACAGACAATGGCCAGCTTACATGACAACAGAACTCCAACCCACAAGCTCTGCAGTAGTCAGTCCAGAAAGCCAAACGCCACATCTGCAGCCACCAATCCAGGACAATTAGGACTTGGTCAATAACTGCCTGCTGTCCTCATCTTTGCTTCTCCCTCCTACTCAGAAGCAGCCAGAGAAAGCAAAAATGCTCCCCTAATCAAGTAGGTAGGTGGGATATCTCACTTCTCCTTAGCCTGACACCTGCTTCCTCATTACAACATCCAATCCAGCCACAACTGAAACCTTCTCTTTTTTCCCTATAAAGTTTTCCTGCTCTCTGTTCTGCCTGTGAGATGTCACCAAATTCAAGTGGTGGCAGCTGATTCGCTAACAGCCCCTGTGTTTTCTCCTTTGAGTTGTCTTCGTTTATGTCCACAATGTTCTCCTCTCAGGGCCCCGATCAGCCAACATACAGTCAAACAAACAATTCTGTAGGTACCTTCAAATATATATTAGGCTTTGAAAATAACTTTCAGGCACCCAAACCTTAATAATTGTGTCCATTCATCTTAAAAATAATCAGACCAAAGGAGAAATAGTAGCTAAGACATATCATCATTCTGACTTGTGCTACTGGTCTCTATTTAAATTTTTAATATTATATGTTTATTTGGATTATACCAAAAAAAACCCAACAACTACAACAACAAAACAAAACTTTAAAAATTCAACTTTTAGAAATCAAAGGCAGTATGTATGTCAGGAACTGTGATTCAATGGCACTGTATGTCTTCCTCTTGAATAGATGTATGAAGGGGTACCTAAAAATATAGAATTATCTTCTGGAGGGCAGGTCCCTTGTAGTACAGGCTTCCCCAGCTGTGCGAGTGTGCTAGGAACCCATCTGTGTTAGTTTACTTGCTGGCATTGTTGTGAGAGGCTGCATTCTGCATCAGTGACTTTTTAAAGTCTCTTTCAATGTGTTTGCTCATTTCACAGTGGGTGATTTTTGACTCATTTTTGACCTGATTATTCATTTTTGACCAAAATTGGCATGAACCCCTCTGCCCACCCTAATATTCACCAGACCTCACCCAGAGCAACTATTTTTGTTTCCTTCGATAAAAAATAGTCCTCACAGAGAAACATTTTGCTGATGTAGAAAAGAAGAAACAAACAAAAAAAGCAGCAGAAGTACTAAAAGATATAAAAAATCGATGAGTTCAAAAACTTTTTGAGCAGTGGAAAAAGATCTCAATAGGTATTATTACATCAAATGGAGAGTACTTTAAATATGACTGAAGTTTAAACATGTAAGAATAAATACACAATTTTTTATAAATAAATTCTGTTTTGGGGGGGTACTTCCTCATAGGAATATTGCCAAAATTTCAATTAGACTACAATAAAACATTTCATGAAAGGTTTGCTTATTCTTTGCTTCATGTTATTCCTTGATGTGGCATCTTTTGACACTGGTATTACCCTACTTATGAAATAACTAGTATCCACAAATGAACTCTCAGATTATATTAACATATCATGTTTATTCTCTTCTCAGCAGGAATTGTACTCAACAAAATTTTGATGTAATTAGATTATGTGTTCCAGCACTCAGGATTTCATTTCCTTATGTCCTTCCACCATCCCTTGTCTTCATTCTTTCTCCACTTCTTATTTAAAAACCTGCTCTTAAGTGTTCGGATAGCTAAACCACATTGATGTATGTGTGATGGAAAGACTGATTATGGTAGACTTTGATATGCTGTCATATGTAACAGAAACTAAAATACCTTTAGGGCCATTGTCTTTGTGTTTAGTAAACACTCAATAAATACATTCTGAGTGTGTATGTGAATGAATATAATAACTTACACAAATATCCAATCATTGAAACTTTCAGGATGACATTGAATGGAAGGAAAAGTTTCTAGGATCCTATAAATAATATTATGTCACCTTTGAATTTATTAAAGGATAAAATCAGCTGAATTTGTATTCAAAAGAGTACTCTATGTTTCAGGGTATTTTATTTATTAATGGGTTTGTAAATATTAGAAGTACCCCTCATTTTCAATGATTTTATTTATGGTGGTTCTTGATTAATTATGTTAATGATAAGAACCAATGGTTAACAATAAATAAAATGATAAATGATTTTAAAATATTTAGATTAGGATTTCAGATGTTTGTTAACTAGTAAGCTTAGAAGTATGTGAAAGATTTTAACCATGCTTTTAAGATTTTACTGTCTAGGTGCATTGCCCTGTCCTCACAGCATCCGCTGTCTTCTTCAGAAATGCACCGTATCGCCTCTGAGATGAGTGGAAAGCATAGATGTATAAAATAGACTTGAACTCTTCCTTCCTCCTTTCCACATCAGGAAAGTGAGTGTATTACCTGGAAAGCAACTTGTATTTATTCAAATACTAAATGAAATATGCTAATTGACTATCAGTAAGACACTGAAAAAAGGTTGTTTTTTTTTTTCAATGATAATATACCCAGGAATCATAAAATTCTGGAGCTCCAGACTTGAAAGTTTTGGAGGTAATCTAATAGAGACCCTTCATTTTAAGATAAAGGGACTAAAAGATAATTGGGAATTCATTGGACATTGAAAACTCTCTGAGAGATGAAAAATGAAAAAAAGCCATGAGTAAATACTTCTGATCAGTACTTGGTAAGTGTATTGAAAAATTTCCCTGTGGCCTGGAAGGTTCAGAAATTTGGTCCCTTTCTTTTAATGCTGAATGGATATATAAAACAATTCTCACTTGCCATCTCTTTTAACTGTGTCCAGATTTGACGCCATAGTAAGAGAGATGGTCATTTTGCCTTTGGGTTGATACAAAGATTTTGATAGTAAAGAAAATGTGGAGGGATTTGAAAGTTTTTTGCAACTGTGCATCAAGGATATAGAGGAGTCTCTTGGCAATAATAATGAAAATGTATTAGCATTGACACTTCAAAACTGAAACATACTTGACATGTAACATTATATTCACTTCAGGTGTACAACATAATGATTAGATATTGGTATATGTTGTTGAATAATCACCACAGTAAGTCTAGTCAACATCTGTCACCATACATATTTCCAAAAATATTTTCAAGATCTACTCTCTTAACAGCTTTCACATATGTAATTCAGTGTAATCAACTATAATAACCATGTTGTACATCACAGCCACATGACTTAATTTATAACTAAAGTTTGTACCTTTTGACCCCCTTCTCCCATTTCACCCCTGCCCCACCTACTCTCTGCCTCTGACAACCACTGGTCTGTTCTCTGCATTTTGCTTAACACCCTCAAGGTCCACCCATGTTGTTCCAAATGGCAAGATTTCCTTTTTTAACTATATCGATATATATATATCTATATCTATATATAGATATATATATATCACAACTTCTTTACTCATCCATGGATGTAAACTTAGATTGTTTCCATATTTCCATATCTTGGCTATTGCAAATAATGCTGCAATAAACATGGCAGTGCATGTATCTCTTTAATATCTTTTCTTTATTTCCTTTGGGTATATATCCAACAGTGGGGTGGCTGGACCAGATGGTGGTTCTACTTTTAATTTTTGAGGATCCTCCATACTCTTTTTCACAACGCTGTACCAGTTTGCATTTCTTTCAACAGTGTACAAAAACTCTCTTTTCTTTACATTCCCCCCAGCCTCTGTCACTTCTTAGTGGTTTAAGGAATAGACATTCTAACAGGTATAAAATGATACCTCATTGGGATTTTGATTTGCACTTCCCTAATAATTAGTGATGTTGACTACCTCTCCATGTATTTATTGGCCATCTATGTGTCTTCTTTGGATAAATGTCTATACAGATCCTCTGCAGATTTTTTCAGTTGGGATTGTTTGGGGGTTTTGCAACACATTTTCTATACTAAAGCAGAGTAATGATCTCTTTTAAACTCGTTTTCAGTGTAAAATTTAAATGTCCTATCAACATCAGAGTGATAATAGAAGGAAATGTGAAAATAATATCTCAGCAAATTTAGGCCCAGGGCCTAGTATTTAGAGGACAGGGCATCCAAAGCTATGAATTGAATGAATGAGTGAGTAAAACAATAGTATTCCCTTAATAAAACAATGTTCTGAACTCTTTTAAAATGAATGTTATGGAAATTTCTATAGAGTGCTGCTGCTCCAGAGGTGTCCAACTTGCGGCCCGCAGGCCGCAGGCATCCCAGGACGGCTATGAATGCAGCCCAACACAAACTCATAAATTTATTTAAAGCATTATGAGATTTGGTTTGTGATTATGTGTCACAAAGTATTTAATGTGTGGCCCCAGGCAACTCTTCTTCTTCCAGTGTGGCCCAGAGATGCCAAAAGGTTGGACACCCCTTACCATGATGATTGAATTGCAACATTGTCTCTCCTTTTGCTCTGTCTCCCTAGAAGCCTAAAGTTCTCACAAGAAAGTTGTATTAATAATATTGCTGAGGAGGTAGACAAAACAAGCAAGGAAATAATGAAGACAGAGATCATTTCAAAATAAGTAGAAAAATGATTTCATCTTGAATACTCTAGAATTAGATAAATGCCTAAATGAAGGAGAAGGGTAACAGGGTAGGGTTGAAAGGATATACGTATGTACTTTATCTTAAAAAGACAAGACAGTGTGCATTTTGAAATTTTATTTCCTGAAAATTTATCTTGGTTAATGTGCTATATATTTCTGTATTACTATAGAATTCTCCAAAATATCAAACTCAAATATAATGACTTGATAGGAAGAGAAGGTTACTAAATTGAATTTGCACTCAGGAGTCAAATTCAGAAGAGAGAAAAAAAGCAGGATCTCATTGGTAATAACCAGTGTGCTATTTAAAACTCAGCTCTTTTCAGTCAAACTAAATGGAACACTTTACTAGTAGCTACTTAAAAAGAAAAAAATCAACTTCTATGGTCTCTTTTATATTTCTGTGCACACAATGAACTTTTTAAAAACATTCTCATTATTCTATGAAGTAGCTATTTCATCTTGTTTTTGTCATCATCATAGTCTTAAAACATACACTTTGAAGAAAAAACATAGTTTTGTAAGCCAGTGTTCTGATGTGCTCAAATATATCTAAAACCTGTAATTGTTTAGGGCTTGTTGTCCAGGACTAAGGGATCTGGAGCGAAAGATTGAGAGGTTGCATCACCCTGACTCTCGGTGCGTTCGGTGGGTGGGATGACCTCAGTGAATCGAAGCGACCTTGTGGGAATCATGGGGAAGACACGTGCATTGTGTGAAGTCCATCGCTCATAAACTGAGTGTCCATTGTGGGCATGGCCTATACTAGGTGCACTGTTTTTGCCAAATAATCCACACAAACTTGGAAGGTGACATCAGTTTTGGTGAGAAACCAATTAGATTATAGAAAATCCAGGTTAGCACACAAACGTCAGACTTCCACAAAAATAATGCCTTCCTAAGGAAGTTTTTTCACCCTTCTCTGATAAAAGAGAATAATACCACAAATGTATTTTGACCTATTGAATTGTAAAACTATTAAGACCCTTGGGGATCTAAAATTTCTCACTACTGGAGAAAAAATGAAAAGAAAATTCACAAGCTCAAAACACTTCAAATGATTTTACAGGTAGGAAAAAAGAAGATAAGTATGGTCTCATTGTTATCTATAATGAAATGTATAAGTTTATATGAGGTTCAGGAAGGGGTGATGGTAGATTATGGAAACATTCATTCAAGCTCTATAATAGAAATATTGAATAACAGAACATCTAGTTTACTACTAAATATTTTAGGCAGAGAGAACAGCATGTACAAAAACAAAATAGAGAATAAGTCCATGGTATGAAAAGCTATGAATTATTTGCCATAGAGCATTTTATAAGAAGAACTACCGGTAAGAATAAAAACAGGGTTTGACTCAAAAGGACCTTAATATGTCATGATAATATCAATGGATTTGGCCCTAGACTAGATAGATAGATAGATAGATAGATAGATAGATAGATAGATAGAGTGAGCAAGTTTTTGAAGGTTTTCAAGAGAGGGGCCCTATGATTGATATGAGTTTTAGAAAAATCATTCAAGAGGTAGAATAGATTTAAAGGAAATGAGATGGTCCTGGCTGGTGTGGCTCAGCTGGTGGGAGCATCATCCTATAAACCAAAGAGTTGCAGGTTCAATGCCTGATCAGGATGCGTGCCTAGGCTGCGGGTTTGGTACCCAGTCAGGGTCTGTAAGAGAGGCAACCAGTCAATGTTTCTCTCTCACATTGATGTTTCTCACCCTCTCTCTCCCTCCCTTGTCCTCTAAAGTTAATATGCATATACTCAGGTGAGAATAAAAAAATAAAAAATGAGACAGTAAATGGGAGATTAGATGAGAGATTTTTCAATAAACATTAGCATGGAATTATAAGACCTTCAATTAAGAGAATAGTAAAAAGATAAAAGAAAGGTAATAGAAGACATGATAACATTTAATCCACAGAATTTTCTGATTCATGGATTGTAAGAGGTAAAAAGAAAGTGAGAAAACTAGAATGACTCAGTTTTCTAGCTTGAGAAACTAGGTAAATAGTCGACTTGGGAAAGATGTTGAGTCACATCATGAAAACAAAAAATTCACAGTGTCTGTGTAGATAGAGATATTTAGTAGATAGTCAGACATATGAACTGAGGGGGATACAAATCTGTGCTGGAAATTTAGAGTTGGCAATTGTTACCATGTTTGTACTTGAAAAGAGCAATGAAAATGAATGAAACTATTCAGCAGGAAAATGTAAACTGAAAAGGAGCCACATCCACAGAGGAAGAGGAGGTAATGAAAGAAATGGGACACAATAAAGAAAAAACTAGGAGATCCCTGGCTGGTGTGACTCAGTGGATTGAGTGCCAGCTTGTGAACCAAAGGGTCACTGGTTGGATTTCCAGTCAGGGCACATGCCTGGGCTGCAGGCCAGGTTGCCAGTAGTGGGGCGCATGAGAGGCAACCACACACTGATATTTCTCTCCCTCTCTTTCTCCCTCCCTTCCCCTCTCTCTAAAAATTAATAAATAAAATCATTTAAGAAAAGAAAAAAAAAACTAGTAGAAAATAATGTACCAAAGGCTACACATGGCCAAAAAACACAAACTTGAAATTTTTTCATTGGTTTCAAGAAGCAGAAGTTGGCAAAAGCAGTCACATCAGCAATTATAGAGGCTGAAGTGAGGACGTTAGTACAGTGAGTGTAAGTTTCTCTACCAAAAGTAAAATAAGGTGTAGTATGAAATCAGGGAGTCGAAAGCATGGGCTCTGGAGGCAGCTTCCCTGTGTTGGAGCTCAGTACTCTTGCTGGTGTTTGGATCTACTTTAACTGGCTCTGTGACTTTGAATAAGCTGTATAACTATGCTGTGCTTTAGCTATCAGAAATAACAGATTATTTAGTAGGAAATAGATAAGCCCACAGGGTGACTAAATATACAATCAATCTAATTCAAGTTGTAACAAATATCCATTAAATGAATTAGTCATTGCACACTTCCCAACTTCTTGGACATTATTTTTATTAATAGTGTTCGCCATTTACTGTCATTCATTAGCATAGTCTAAGGTCCTCACTAATTACATCAATCTCCTCCTCAGCAAACTCTAGCTTTACAAATACCGTACTTTGCCGTGTATAATGTGCACCTACATTTTTGGCCCAAACTTTTAGAAAAAAAGCTTTCATTTTAATTTTTTAATTCAACTTTTTATTTATTTATATTTAGATATTTTTTGTATTGTAAAGGAATTCTAGCATTTATTTTTTAACATATTATGGCACAAGAAATTTTATGTAACAAGTATTTACAAAATACAAGAACTGATACAAGGTACAAGAAATTTTATGTAATGGTAACAAATTAGTACTACCTATGCATAATGCACACCCTTATTTTTCCCTCAGAAATTTGGGCAGCAAAGTGAGCATTGTACACATTGAAATATAGTATTCTCCAACTCTGTTTCACATGTTTCCCCATTCTCCAGTCAGTTATACTAGCCAATTCCATCTATTACTTTACCTACAGGATGCTGTAGTACATGGGTGCAATTAAAAGCCAACAGGTCCGTGACCCAGTGCTGGCTCCTGTCATTTCTGGTGTGCCCTTAGACACACAGGAATCTCGCTGTGCATCCGTTGTCTCTTCTTCAAATTGTGGATAACAATAACTGACCTTACAAGGTTTTGAGATTTAAATGAAATTATGTAATTAAAGCATCTTCGCACAACTGATATTCATTTTCTTTCCTTTATCAACTTTATTTCTTAGATTCTGCTTGAAAATAGTCTATTATTATTCAAGATCTCACCCAAATGTAAGTTCATATGCCTAGGTGTTTGAGCCAAACAAAATGCCCACTTTGTCCCACGGACTATCCTTAAGAAGCACCACAAAATTCTATTTTATATGCAAAATCACACCAGCTCCAAGTTTTCTAACTCAAAATTTGGTCTCATCTGCCTCTTAACCTGGATCGAACTCGGGGATGTTTGTTCACAAGAACAAAGATTACCGTGGACCAATGGATAACACCAGAGCGCCGATTTAACTTACAATAAGAAAAATAATTGTCTAGGGGAACAGACACTCAGTTCTCTGACCCTTATATTCTGTATTATAGGATGCTGCATGAGAAGTCAAATCATAATCAAAAGATTGCTTAATGATCCTGGAATCAGAGCAGAGGTTGCCGGTGCTTTGACTGCAGTGCTTAACGGCCTTCCGTTTTGACAGGGGGATGTGCTCATTTTCACAAGGCCACCTGCCTCCTGAACAGGACAGGTCATTCCTGCATCACGTAGAGACAGCATTGCCATGTAGCACAGTTTTAGCAAGTACCATTTACATGATGGAAACCTTTTTTCCAAAATGGTATTTTCGTCTGCACTGCCAATCTATGTTTCCTTGACACTTTTTAAAAACGTTTCCACTCGTGGCCAACTCCCTTTATGATAGATAGGCTCGCCACTTTTCAAATTTTGCATTGCACCGTCTTTATTTATTAACTTTGTCATGTTGCAGTCAGAAGAGCAACCTTCTAAAATGCTTTCAAGTTATTTTGACAGCAAAAGGTTTTATTTAATATGCATTTGATTACATTTAAACCATTTTGAGAAGATATAAAATGGGGCCTCCAAAAGAAACAGTGCCAAAGCTGTAACGGGTTAAAACATCCTCGCACCCAGCAATCTCAGCTTCCCTCAGCCAAATACACTTGGACTGATTGCCAAAAGGAAGGCAGCAAGTACCTTTTGTCTTAAGGAAAATCGGGGGGAGCTGCTTGATACTAGTCTCTCTAGTTTTTATTTTGCTACTGATTTTACAGTCAACTAAAAATGAGAAGCCCTCAACTCCCTTCCCTGCCACTTTGTAGTCTGGTTATGCATGTTAATAGCTTTGAGAATCCTGGCAGTAAGTAAATCTGCTTGCCTTTGTTTAATATAGGGTTTTTTAAACTTTCAGGATTATGATTTTTTTTTTTTTTTTTTGGTGTAAGATCTACTAACCTCCTTTACTCTGCACTTGAAAACTGGGACCTATTTTCTACACACTTCTATAGGGAATATAACATTCATTAAACTGGAGAAAAAATAAATTTGAGAGACAGATCATATCTGTTGTTAATGTATGTCGTAAGTCTTAAAAAGAAAGATGCGAGACACCCTTCCTCCTTGCCCCTCACCCCACCCAGTGTGGTTTGTCCGGCATTTGGTCCTTATAGCTCTGTAGGCTCTGCTTCTCAGATGAGATGGATATTCTATGAAGCCTTTGGCAGAAGTTTCAATACTGGATGCTAAAAGCTTAAGGTTGCATCTCTTATCACTTCACACCAAAAATCAATCCACCCTGGGGAATCCACCTGATGGTGGGCATCTCCTATTGATTCTCTCTCTACTGTGGAGCTCCTGTGGTTGGCATTAAATAAGCAGAAGCAGATTAATTTCTTCTTCTCTCTCTCTCTCTCTCTCTCTCTCTCTCTCTCTCTCTCTCTCTCTCTCTCTCTCTCTCTCCTCTCTACAAACACTAAAAAAGGTGACAGATTTGTTTTTTATTCAAATCAGACTAAAAAGTGCTATGACATAAAAACTTTAATATATTCCTGTTATACATGTTCACAGATTTTTTTGTTAGGAGAGTCTTATCTCCTTAGGAATTGTGTGTCACTTTTAATAAAAATAGCCCTAGTTTATTCTGACAGGTTTTTTTCTACATGAATGCACCCACTCAAACGTTTCATTAATTTGTTTACCATGACACATTCTATAACTCTCAGGTTTCCGGTTGAACAACCCCAAGTATGTCATGGTATTTATTTGCCTAATTAACCAGCCTAGATATTTTAATTTTTTCTGAAAATTCCCATATCCTGTAGCACAGGCTAGGAAAAAGATTTTTATTTTCTTTTCAGTCCCTCCCTTTTCAGAATGGGGAAGATCAAGGAGAAAGAATACAGCTATTGTCTTAGGGATGCATGCATTCCTTCTGAACAGACAGAGAAATTTTAAAATAAAAGGAACTGCAGGGGAGGAACCATGGATCTCTCACGGCTTAAATGAATCTCAATGCTATCCCCCTGTATGACAATAGCATCCCTTATTATCATGTGAAGTGGAAGGCTTTCCACTTTCTCTCCCTTTCCTTCAGTCAGCCCAAGAGTCCCTTTCATTGCAGTATGATAATAACTAAAGCCATTTTTACTGGGTGCAGTGGAGCTTTATTGAGGGAATTTGTGCAGTGATGTAATGTAGTCCTTAAGAAGACCTTCTAAAAAATGAAAATAAAATCTTTGACAATTACAGAGTTCCAAAAGCAGAGCTAAGCATCAGAACATCCCAAGAATATCCTATGCAAATTGAGATGATTGCTGGGTTCCTCAACACTCAGCACTTAATAGCTTAGCAGAGAGTTAGTCCCCATATCAAGATGCTGGTAAGAAGAGATTAGAGATTCATGTGCATGGAACCCACTGCAGGTTGGGCTACATGTCTCCTGGATGTGCTTGTAATACTCATTATTGAACTTTATCATTTTTACCACATTTCTTTATAATGTTTGTTTTGTATTCATCTCCTTGAGTAGAGTGTGAATTCCCTGTAAGTACAAACTGTGTCACAGGCATCTTTGTATATTGATGCCAAGGACAATGTCCAGCACTCAGTAATTGTTTTATCAATCAGCCAGGAAGTTTTACCATGATTACACCATCACCAGCAATATGGAAACAAAACAAGTGAGACTTTTCTCTTTGCATTAATCTTCCAGGATATCTCCTGATGGTTTATTCAAAACCATCATCCTGATTTAAGGTCATAGAGCTAGGGGAGAATTTGATAGAATAAATATTATTCAAATTGTACCAATATGTGTGTTATTCCACTTAATCCAAAGCAAAGTTTTATTTAAACAATATAAAGTTTATTTTGTAGATGATAAAACACGTTCAGAGGTTAAGTAGGCAACACTAGTAGAGCTGGGATTTGAGTCAAATCTGTTTAACTCTAAAGGCTGGGTTTCCCCCAATATACTGTGCTGTATCCTTTAGAAGTAACTTCTCTTATTTTATGGATAAGAGATCTGAGGATCAGAGATACTTATGAACAGACTAAAGCCAAATGTTTGATTAATGTTTTCATTACTAAATTTCTGATTTCCAGACTAACAACCCAATGGGATTTCTACTGGAAATAACATAAGAATGTTTCCCACTAACCCTGTATTGTGTCTCACGTGCTCTCATGGTGCCTACAATAAGGCCCAAGGACTGGAATTGTAAGACTGACATCTGGTTTTCTTGTGGTAGAAGATGTGCAGATGGTGGTAGTGATGATGTGATTGGCAGTGGGGAGGAGAGTGGAGAGGACGTATTCATTCCTTTTTGTTCCCCTCAGTGCAGTGCCTTCTTTACCAGGATTTAAGATTTTCTCTAATCTTCACCTTGGTTGACAGAGTTCCAAGCAGGACTTTGATATCGGCAGTCATTTCTAAGACACAGAGCTTGAACTGTTTGTGTGTGCGTGTGTGTGTGTGTGAGTGTGTGTGTGTGATCTGTAGGAGTACAGATAAAGAAAATTCTGAAAATCAGAAAGAGGTTATGGGGGGAAGGGACTGCTATTGCATTAAGAAGAAAAAAATGTAATTATGGGAACCAATAGTCTAAGTCACAGTTTCCATAATGAAATAAATAAGTCATGATTTATAGTTAAATTCCTCTAATACTAATCATGCATAGTTTCATGTTTCATTAAACAAAAATCAACAGATCAAGATAAGTTTAGTTAACTCTATTATTTGAAATGCTAATGACTTTGATTTTTCCTATTCAAAGGGGTACCCTTAATCAGCAGAGAAAATTTGTTCTGTTCCTGTAGATCATAGGTAGAAGGTTTATTGCATTTTCTCTATCATACAAAGATAGATGAAATTATTCTTTCCAATGAAGAAGTCTGTCACTTTTTCTCTGGGTTCATTTTTCTAACTATAGAATGAAATGGCAAAGTTAAATGATGCTTGCAGCTCATTTTTGCTTTAAAAATTTGCAGCTCTCATCAAAATATTTTAAAAATGTGAAGAGTATAGCAACATAGAGCTTAAGATTGTAGCTTTGGAGTCTGACAGTTCCAGTCCCCATCCCTTTCTAGCTGAGGGAATTTGAGAAGATATGTCTAAGTTTAAAGGTATAAGAATTGCAATAACATTTAGGCAATTGCTCAAACCATGAAACTTACTGTTAACATGCATCCCTTAAATCCATCCTCTTCACCATCCAGTCCACTCCCAGATCTTAGCAATTCTGCGTTCAAAATACATTTTGAAGCCATTCTGTATATATTTGTTAGGGATGCCATAACAAACTACCACAGACTGGTTTAAACAAGAGAAATATATTTTCTCACAGTTCTGGAAGCTAGAAGTCCAAGATCAAGGCGTCAACAGGGTTAGATTCATTCTGCGATCTCTCTCTCCTTGGCTTGCAGATGATCATCTTGTCTGTTTGCCTTCCCCTGGCCTTTCTTCCATGCCCCTGAATCTTAATCTCCTTTTCTTATATGGTATCAGTCACATTGAATTAGGGCCAACCCATATTACCTCATTGTAACTTAATTACCCCTTTAAAGGCCCTGTCTCCAAATATAGTCACATTCTGAGCTACTGGAGGTTAGGATTTCTGCATGAATTTGGTGGTACACAATTTATCCCATAACTCACCCACTTCTGTCCATCTCTACTGATGCCATTTCAGACCTAAACTGCCATCATCTCTCACCTGTACTACTGTATACATTTTCAGCACATCATCTTATAGCCACTGTAATTTATTCTCCACATAGTAGCCAGAGGAACATTTTTAAAAATCAATATCAGGTCATGCCAACTACTACAGCTCAGGTTCCATCAGCACAGAGGAAGTTAAATTATTAAAGAAGATCTAAATAAAACAGCAATTATTATTTTTAAAAACTCTTAAATACTCATTAAAATGCTTTGATATTTACTCTAAATAATTTAATATGCAAAATGTATCTTGTATGAAGAATTAAGGGTTGAGAGAAATGAAGGCATTCACTTTTAGTGCCGATGAACCTTCATAAAAAGCACTTCACTGTGAAAGCAGTTTAATCTCACTCCAAAAAAACTATAGGAAATTATATACCATAACCTCATTTGTCTTTTTAGTTCTCTATTCTCTTCCTGCTGTCATTCCTAGAGAGCAGAGTCCAAATATCCCTTGATGGTCTTTCTATCTTTCCACAGCTCTAAGATGCCATCCTAGAGATGCACTTGATCAAACTGTAAACATAGCATCATTTTTGCCTCCAAGATTTGTTCCTCCCAAAACTTTCCCACAGTTTCAATTTTTGACTCATTCCTCCCAAGTTGTTAATGACATCTAATTGCCAAATACTACCTATCACACATTTATATTTACTTATAGCTTCTCTCACATTACTTTCTTCTCATTCTCATCATCATTTCTGATGTCAGTTAAGTTACAAAAAGTTTTCATTAGAAAAAAATTTCATTGAATGCATATAAGGTAGCTGGTGGTCTAAACAATAATTTCTCTCCATTTTAGGAAAAAAAAAAACCAACAAACAAAAGTATGAAGGGTAAATTTGCGGGTGAGCCAGGAAAAATATCAGATTTCTAGTTCCTACCATAGCATTTTTCAAATAAGAGATCATGCAGAAAATTGCTGTAATTTTGAAAACATGGAGTAGAGCAAAGAAAGAAAATTGTATGTGTTTGATCAACCAAGAAGATATGTCTGAAGTACACTCTTCACAGTCTTCTTTTAATAGCTAGAGCTTATTTAATAGGCACAACAGCTTTGGTAATTGTGGAATCTACAAATGTTGAGTGAGAAAAGCAGTCAGAATAGAATCCCTATTTTGGAGGATACACACCCTTGCAAAGTGAAAACATACTGACCCCGTTCAATGCTGTTTTACCTACTGAGCACATCTCTGAGTGTTAAGCTTGTCAAGCTCTGAGTTTTAAAATATAATATCTCAATTGATTTAAACCTCACTGAATTGGAGCTTGACCTGGATACAATACTTTTTCTTTTACTAAATTGAATTTAGGCATAATTTTTCTTAATTATATTTTGATTATGCTATTACATTGCCCTGATTTTCCCCCTTTGCTCCCCTCCTCTCAGCACCTCCCACTCCCTCAGGCAATCTCCCCATCATTGTTCATGTCCATGGGTCCAGCATATAAGTTCTTTGGCTACTCCATTTCCTATACTGTACTTTACACCCCCATGGCTGCTGTATAACTACTTATGTGTACTTCTTAATCCCTTCACCTCTTCACCCATTCTCCCCCTTCCGCCTCCCATATGGCAAATATCTGGTAACTAACTTTTCTCTTGCTGCTTTTAAGAGTCTCTCTTTACCCTTAACCTCTGGCCTTTTAATTATAATGTGTCTTGGAGTGGGTCTTTTTGCATCCATCATAATTGGGATTCTCTGTGCTTCCTGGACTTGCATGTCTATTTCCTTCACTAAATTAGGGACATGTTCTTTCATTGTTTTTTTCAGATAGATTTACAATTTCTTGCTCTTTCTGTTCTCTTTCTGGCACCCCTAAAAAGTGAGTGTTGGAACTCTTGAAATTGTCCCAGAGGCTGTTGATACTATCCTCATTTTTTGGATTGTTTTTTCTTCTTCTTGTTTGGTGTGGTTGTTTTTTGCTTCCTTATGTTCCAAATCATTGATTTGATTCCCAGCTTCATCCACTCTACTGTTGCTTCCCTGTAAATTGTGCTTTATTTCAATTAGTATATCCTTTGTTTCTGACTGGGTCTTTTTGATGCTACTGATGTCCTCACTGATTTCCTTGAGCATCCTAATAATCAATGTTTTGAACTCTGCATATGATAGATTGCTTTTTTAGCTGTTTTTCTGGAGTTTTGATCTGTTCTTTCATTTGGGTCATGTTTCTTTGTCTCCTCATTTTGGCAGCTCTCCTGCGTTTGTCTCTATATATAGATGGAGCTGCTTTGACTCCATGTCTTGGTAGTATGACCTAATGTAGTAGCTGTCCTATAGGGTCCAGTGGCACAGCCTCCCCTATCACCCAAGTTGGGTACTCAAGGTATATCCTTTGTGTGGGCTGAGTACACCCTCTTCTTGTAGTTGAGCCTTGGTTGCTCTTGGCAGATCAATGGAAGGGATTAATCAGGTCAGTAGCAAGTACTGGCTACAAACATTTACCACCATCCTCTGTCCTCTGTGGAGAATCAGCTGCTCAGGGATAGAGTGGTGGTGCTCCAGTGTGGTCTGTAGCTATCCACTGGGTATGCTGGCCCTGGGGTTTCCTGGGTGGTGCAGGCCATGGTCAGCCCCCACCATTGTTTTGCCTGGAGCATCCTGCCTGAGCTATAAAGCAATCTGAGATGGCCACTACTTGTGCAGGGCCTGGAGATTCCCAGATGAAGCCAAGCTGTGAATCTAATCTGGCTGCTGCTAGGGCTCACTGAAATCAGCTGTTGCTTTTTGGATAGGATTTAGGAGACAAGACCATCCATTCTCCTGGAAAAGCAGCTTGTTGAGTCCATAAATTGGGTGGGGCAGAGCTTCTGGGGATCTCCAAGGTGGGTCAAACAGGGTTAACCAGGTGGATGGAGTGTCAGATACGGTACCAGCTTGCTGGCTCAGTGGGGGTAGGACTTAGCAAAGGGACAACCGCTTCTGCTCACCTTGATGCCAGTCACTTCAGTCTCTCCCTGTGTACCACTCATGCCTTTCAAGCTGCTACCCTGGTGTTAGAGCTCAGAGGGAGTGAATCTGAATAGATGAGTCCATGTGTGGGTTCTGTGAAAGAAACTGCTTGGGCCTCCAGAAGTTTCTTCCACTGACTCAATCCCTACTGGTTTTTGTAGTCAGAAGTTGTGGGGACTATCTTCCTGGCACTGGAACCCTGGGCTGGGAGAACTGGTGTGGGTCTGGGACTCCTTGGTGCCAGGATATCGCTCTCAAATTTTTAGCCCTGTTAAGTGTGGGCCCAGCCCATCCCATGTCTGTGCCCATTCTACCAGTCTGGATGGATGTGGTTTATTTAATTCCATAGATGTGAGATTTCCATTCAGATTGATTTCTGACATTCTTGAGTGATGGTCGTTCTATATCTGTTGTAATTTTGATGTGGTTGTGCGAAGAAGCAAGATGGTCTGCCTGCGCCACCATCTTGACTGGAAGTATAAATTTTTTTCCTCCACAATGAGAGAGAAACCTGATATAGTTAGTTTTTGGCATCCGCTATGACTGCAAAAAAACATGTTCTTGCCAGATTTTTGACAGTCATTCATTAGTGTTTGCTAACTGATAGACAGTAAGTACTAAAGGAATCCTTGCTTAAAAGATTCTAGTTGTAATTAATCTAACTGGACATAAGTCAAGTAAAAAGGATAGCACTGATGAGATAAACAACTCTAATTAACATTTCTATTTATGTTTAACATTTTAGCATGTGAGACATGGAAGCTGAAGATGAAAATGTAAGTGCCTGTTGGCAAAAAAAAAAAAAAGGTCAATTTTTAGGCAATTTTTGAATGCATCAACAAAAATAAGATATTATTAATTTTTATGTAAATAGATCACCTTTAATGCATAAAATATTATAATAGATGGGTCAAGAGGGAAAATAAACTATAAATAAAAAGATGGAGGAGTCAGAGGGAAACACCTGAGGTTGCCATGTAATAGAGGAAAGTCACTGAGTACGGGGTTAGCAGAACTGAGTATTGGTTTCAGCTTTGCTGCTAAACAGTAGTCACTTCTCTTGCATTCAATTTCTTCCTGTTATACTGGGGTCATAGCATCCGAGATCTCCCGGTTTTGAGCTCCTATGAATTCATAAGATATAATAACATGAGTGAAAACATTTTGAAAAATGTACAAGTCTTTGTAAGGGTCAAGTGTTATTCTGATTGATGAAATTTCTTACCTAAAGAAGAGACCAGAGGCAGATTTCACAGCTGTTCCAGGCAAGTACGGAAAGTCCGTGGTGAGTGTGCATGCCGCTTCGGGCTGAGTCTTGCAGGTGAGGAACTTCACACTCTCCTTTTAGAAGGGTCAGGGCCAGGTATGATGTGTGGGATGCCCGCCAGACTGTGCAGTAGCAGATACAGGGCGAGGAATGGGATAGGCCCAAAACTCAGATTCTTATAACTCCTTCTTGAAAGCAAAATATTTCCATAGCAGCATTTTACTTTTCGTAGCCTCTGAAAGGACCAAAGAACTCCCAGCCCTCCTCGCAGACTGACTTTTTTCATCTGGCCTTTCTGGCACTTCACGCATCAGCAGCCTCCTCGACCAGAACTTTTTCATTCTTTAAGGGAAACAGACAAACATGACATGATCGGTTATTATTTACCAGTGTTTCCACACATACACTTCATGCTCTGAGAGCTTGGAGCTCAGATGCCGTTTCTGAAGACTGGGAAAGGGACAGTTTCCCTATGTCCTTCTTTTCTACCCAACAGTTTTTAAAACATGCTTTTTATTTCTTTATTCATTGCCTAGGTAATAATTCACATAATCAATTATCAAAATGATATAAAAGCCATCTATTAAAGAGCTTGCTCCTGTCTCTCCAGTTTATCTCTGCTTTCCATAGACAGCCGGGCATGAGCTGCTTACCTAGTCAGTGTTTCCATGTGTATATCCAAACAATTATCTGTGTGAGCACACGTGTCTGCTTGTTGCCCTGCTTTTAACACAACAGTCGCATACTAAATACACTCTTGTGCCCCCATCCTGAAACTTTTCTAATATAGTCAGCTGTTTAGGCACTTCGTAAAGTTATAGTCACGCAGTCCCATTTATAGTAAGCAGAAGAGCCGAGCCTGATTCACTGAAAGGTTATTGCCTTGCTGAGGAGGAAATTAAATCTTATGTCACAATTTTAATTTTAAAGTAATTCTGATGCTGTGGCATAGCCTTGACCCTAAGCAATAATCTCATCTTACTGTCTTGGAACATTCTGTTGGCATTTGATGTCCTTAATATCCCAAAGAAGTCATCACATAAAAGCACTTAAAAAAAAAACTTGTTGGATTCAATTAAACTTAAAAAGAAACTTGGCTACTTTGCTTTTGTTCCCCTTTCACTTTAATGTAGCTTAGATCTTAAAACTAAGTAATAAACAGTTGGGGAGAAGACGGAAGCCATAAAAATGAATGTCTGTTTTTCCATTTATCCATCCATCCATTCATTCAACAAGAATTACTGACTTCCTTCCAGACTCAAAACATGACTCCAGGTCCTGGGTCTAAGTTCACACCAGCTTGATGACTATATTCTTGTCCTGGAGCATTCTATCACCCCCAAACATAGCCACAATCGTCACTCATCCAGATTATTGCTATGCGTGCTATCTCATCTCCTTGCTTCTCTCCATCCACCCTTTAGCCTCTACTGAAAATAGCAGCCAGGCTTGTTCTGTTAAAAACATAGGTCAGGGCAGGGCACTCATGCTCAAAACCCTCTAACACTTTCTCTTTCCCTTTGAATAAAAGCTAAAGTCCTTACAATACCACTAGGCCTATGTGATCTAGCTCCCTTACTTCTCAGTGAAACCACATAATAATAAGTTGAAATATAACATAATGTTAGATACCAAAGACTATAAAATTTAGAGTAACAGGCGCCAGCATTTATCTTTCCACCAAGAAATATTAAGTACTTAGTACGTACAGAGAGATGGCCACTGTTATTTCTTTAGACTCCAGGTATGAAGACAGTCGTGATTAAACACTAAACGCAGGCTCTGTCTCAATCAAATAACCATAGACTTCCTTCCACAAGGGCATTCAAATATTTAAGAGAAATGAGCAGGAGGAATATATATTTCATTATTTTTGCTGTACTATTGTCCTATCTAGCCATTAGCTAATAAAAGAATAAGCCAGAAACCACAGAAGAAAGAAATGGTAATTGAAAATAGTATGTAGACAAGACTGAAGTGAAGATGTTTGAGTCTTTCCTTTGGGATTCAGAGTTCAGAGACAGACTCAGTATTAATAGTCTCTGACAAACCCATAAAAAGATTCCAACTATGCCTTTCTCATCACACCCAAAGGAAGGATGGATAAAAGTGGTGCTTGATTTCATTTGTTTCCAAATACTGAATGTCAGAGATAATTTCCAGCCAACTGATGAGAAGACTCCGAGATTCTAATTATTTACATCTTTCCATGTAACTTTTGGCAGAACAGATTATACTGCTAGAATTTCCAAGTGATATACAAAAAGAAAAAGAAAACAAAACAAAACAAACAAAACAAAACACTTTCAACTCCTTGAAAGAAAGTCATTCATTCTTCAAACTGCATCCCAAACTCTTAACACAATTGCTGCAGTTACACTGTAGACACTATTGAACGAATTAATTAAAAAATGGAAAAATATAAGCCTCTGTTGTATATTTTGTGGTAGAAAGAAAATGAGGAATCAGGACCATCTAGAATAATTCCCTGTGTTTAGAACAGGAACCTCTCCTTCTTTGGAATTTCTTCCTATTACACGTGTTTGTGCTTTAGATCCAATGAAGCAGCGTGGGTAGTAGAAAGGTCAAGATCATCTGAACTCAAGGCATGGCATCCTGCACAGTAGCTGAGTGACTTTACATACATTACCTCTGTGACCGTAATTACATATGTTACTCTTTTGCTCTCTATAAAATTAGGCTGCTGCTACTTGCTTCACAGAAACCTGGTGAGGACTAAAGGTGATGGTACAGACACAGAACTCAGGGCTTTTGCATTGACTATTCTTTCTTATTAGAATACTCTCCTTACACTTCCCTTAGCTGTTTCCTTTTTCTTTTTTTTAAAAGGTTTTACTTATTTATGTTTAGAGAGAGGGAAAGAGAGGAGGAGAAATATCAATGTGTGAAATATTCATCTATTGCCTCTCACGCGCCCCCAAATTGGGAACCCAGGCATGTGCCCTGAATGGAATGGAACTGGTGACACCCAACCCACTGAGCTACACCAGTCAGGGCTGTTTTCTTCTTAATATTCAGGATTCAACCCAAACATTTTCTTCTCAGAAATGCCCTTATCTGTTTCAAGGGTCCCCTTTCTTAGCCTTCCTTGGCCCTGTCTTATCACATCACCCTTTTAAAATTTTCTTCGTAGCACTTACTATTGTCTGAAATTATCTTATTTCCTTGATCATGACCTGCCTCTTCTAATGGAATGGAACCTTCTTAAAACCAGGGATCTTAACTAACTAGTTCACTGGTCTGTCCTCTGCTCTGAAAAACAAACGTGTTGAATAAATGAATGACAATAGCCTAGATAATTCATAAAATGTTAGTTGTCTCCTTCTTCCTAAAGGAGAAATATGGGCAGGGCCCATATTTAGCATAGGTAAGAGCATATAGCATGCAATCAAAACAAAATTTGGGAATATACGGGAAAGATTTCTGTAGTGTAACATTCCTAGAAACATGTCCTTTGGTAGCTTGTATTATTTTTCATTGCTTTAAACTTGTATGTGTGGCTATTTTAGTTCACACACACCAAATAATGTTCTCTTCTGAATGTGAATGCATATGGCATTCACAATAAATACCATCTCTATATAGAGGTGGATAATAATGTCTTGAGAGGTTATAGACATGTAAGGTTTTCAGTAAAAAAATCACCTCAGGATATCAGTTTGCTTTTTTGTCTTTGTTTATGGTGTCTTAAGAGAAATGACTAGTTTCTAAAGGGCTTTTCTTTACCCTTTTGCTAAGGGCAGTGGTGAAAAAAAAGAAAGAAAGAAAATGAATTGCTCCTGGACTTGATGAAATAGCCCAAGAGATGAGTGATACAGAGTCATTAACCTACCCACCTCTTTCCAGCCTCTTCACAGATAACAAGAGTTTTCAGAATGAGGAGCTTGGGATGTTCTAAAGGGTTCAGATAAAATAAAGAACTAAATATCAGTTGACAAAGAAGCAAAGGTAAAAAGGAGTTGACTCCATTATTTAGGGAATTAAGCTTGCTCCACAGCACCAGATTTCAAAAGTTACGGACCCCCATTGCTTTATCATTCAAAGAATTTATCCTGCAATAAGGGAATTTTGATTTATAAATTACTATAAGTCATTTCATTGCTTAAATATGTTTTATTTATATCCAATAGTACAAAGCACTTGTGCTATTTTTAATAAAGTTACAGTTAAACAAATTATTTTTTATAAAGTTGATAACTAATGCCCACATAAAAAATGAGAACTAATACAGAGCTGAGCTCAGAGCTAATCATAATAAAAGTGGAATATCTAATAAAAGGTTTTGTAACAGGTCTTTGCTTCACATAGTCATTTACTCTCCAGTGAAAATGATACTTGGTCCTTTTATTCCCAAGCTACCCAGTTAAGTCTGAGGTTATTGTTTTTTTCCACTCTAAGAGGCCTGAATTACATATTGCCAAAAAATAAATAAAACCCTCTTATAAATGTATTTTAAATTTATTCTTTTAAAAGAGGATCATTGTTAGTTATATGGGATGAATTGTCATTTCCTGGGAGAGGTTGATGTAGAAATTTAGAAAATATTTGACCATAATTTGCTCAAAACTTCCAAATCATTGCACATTGACCAGCTTGTCACCCCCAGAGCAGACATCCAAGTCCTGAGTCGTGACTGTGCTGCTTACTAGCTGTGCAACTTTGGAAAAGTTATTTCTTTTTTGTTGTTGCTCAACTTTTTCATCTGAAAAATGCATATAATATGGAATTATACCTACTTCATATGATTGTCTCCAATAGGTCTCATGAGGATTGAATTAGTTAATCATGGAGAGCTCATAGAAAAGTACCTGGCATGCAGTAAAATTCAATAGTTTATATTTAATGATAATAACAAGCTTCTCCAGCTCTGGAGCCAGAGTAATCAAAGGTAATGAGTGAAAGAAATGTCAGTCCAAATATTTCCTTAGTCTATGAATACTAAGCTGATTGCTTCTGCTGGCCATTCTTCCAACTGAGTAACCTGGCTGCAGGAGGAGAAAATTAGTCACCAGCAAAGAGAAGCAGAGAGAAGAGACCAAGATGGGGTGTTAGAATTTTGATGGCCAGTGTAATTCTTAAATATTCTTAAAAGGGTTGAGACATTCTTAAAAGGGTTGGGATTCTTGTAACTCTTTCTTTGATCCTGTAATAAATTCCTTTTTCATTTTATTTTGCTATTGTTTAAGTTTGGGTAGTGGTGTTTTTTCTGTACCATACAGCTAATAGGCTCTTACATGAACCTGGGGCTAATGAAACAACATCCGGTGAAGCTGTCGCAAATATCACACACTGTGCAAGTCTTGTTAGGCTCCTAGGTGTCAGTCCATCTCCAGTCCATTTCTGCCTGACCTTCTTCTCAGGATCCTTTCACACTGGCTTTAGGGACAGAAGGACAGCATTTGAATGAGCTCAGGGAAGTGAAGTAGGAAGGGAAAGAAACAGAAAAACAAAGAGATAGTCTATGGCTTCTGCGATAAAGAAAAACTTTTATTTTTAATGCGTGACTTCAGAATTCTGAAAATAATTCCAAGGAAGGGAACTCCAAAATGGCTAGAATATTAATAGCTAGATTAATCATTTCAATGAAGGTACACGCACAAGGAGACTATTTTGGATATTTACATATAAAACATCAGCTGTTTATTAAGATGGTCAATATGTATTGAATCATTACAATAATCCCGAGAGGAAAATTGGCATTCTGATGACAGTTGCAATCTATTCTTGTAGAACAAAGTGCAAGACTTATTGTTGATATGATTACATTTCTTACACTTGAAGAATTTAGGATCACATAATTCAAGGATACATAGCACCACTTGAGCCAAATGTCTAATGAGTTGTTGGTCTGTGAACAAAAAAAAATAGTACATAAAGTGCTAATAAAAGGGTTAGAATAAGTTTATATATTCTAAAAATAAAGTATTTAACATGGAGGTGAACTAAATTGCCAGATTTGGAAGCACAAAAGAGCAGAAACATTTGTTGATTAACCCACCAATAACTCAATGTTTAAAATCAATTGTCATGAGAAATAAATTAATGCTTCCTAATAACAGTAACATAAGAGTGCAGATATACCTTGTTTTATTGAGCATCACTTTATTGTGTTTTGCATATATTGCATTTTTTACAAATTAAAGGTTTGTGAGAACCCTGTGTTGGGCAAATATATGAGCACCATTTCCCAACATTTCCTCACATTGTGTTACTGTGCCACATTTTGTTCATTCTGGCTGTATTCCAAACTTTTACATTATTATTGTAATTGTTATGGTGATCGGTGATCTTTGATGTTATCATAATTGTTTTGGGGCCCCACACACTGTGTCCATATAAGACTAACTTAATGAATATTGTGTGTCGTCTGACTGCTTTGCTGACCAACTATTCCCCTGTTTCTCTCCCTGACCTTGGGTCTTCCTCTTCCCTGAGACAAAACAATATTAAAACTAGGCCAATTAACCCTACAAAAGCCTCTTATTGTTCAAATGAAAGGAAGAGTCACATGTCTCTTCACTTTAAACAAAAAAGTAGCAATGATTTAGCTTAGTGAGGAAACCATGTGGAACACCGAGATATGCTGAAAGCTAAACCTCTTGCATCAGATATCAGAGTAAAGAAAAAGTTCTTGAAGGAAATTTAAAGCGTTGCTCCGGTGAACACAGAAATGATCAAAAGCGAAACAACTAAATTACTGATATGGAGAAAGTTTTAGTGATCTGAGTAGAAGATAAAACCAGCCACAGCAATTCCTTAAACCAAAGTAATCCAGAGCAAGGCCCTAACTCTCTTCAATACTGTGAAGCCTGAGAGAGGGGAGAAACCTACAGAAGAAAAGTCCGAAGCTAGCACAGGTTGGTTCATGGGGTTTAAGAAAAGAAACCATTACTGTCACATAAAAATGTAAGGTGAAGCAGCAAGTGCTGATGTAGAAGCCACAGTAAGTTATTCAGAAGATCTAGTTAAGAAAATTAATGAAGGCGACTACATTAAGCAGATTTTCAATGAAGACAAAACAGCCTTATTATGGAGGAAGAAGCCATCTATACCTTTTGTAGCTAGAAAAGAGAAGGCAATGCCTGCCTTCAACGCTTCAAAGGACAGCCTGACTGTCCTGTTAGAGGCTAATGCAGCCGGTAACCTTTAGTTAAAGCTAATGCTCATTTACCATTCTGAAAATCCCAAGGCCCTTAAGAGTTACATTGACCCTGCTCTGCCTGCGCTCTCTAAATGGAACAACAAAGCCTAGATGACTGCACATCTGTCTACAACATGGTTTACTTAGTATTTTAAGCCCACTGTTAAGAAAAACAAGGATTGCTTTCAAAATATTATTGCTCATTGGCAATGCTCCTGGTCCTCAAGAACTCTGATGGAGAGGTATAAGATTCATGTGTTTTCCTGCCTGCTAACACTACAGCCATTCTGTAGCCCATGAATCAAGAAATAATTTCAACTTTAAGTCTTATAACTTAAGAAATACATTTTTGTAAGTCTATATATGCCATAGATGTGATTTCTCTGATGAATCTGGCCAAAGTAAATAGAAAACCTGGAAAGAATTTACTGTCTTAGAGACCAATAAAAATATTCATGATTCATGGGAAGAGGTCAAAATAGCAACATTAACAGTTGATATTTTGGAAGAAATTGAGTTTGGAAGAAGTTGATTCTAACACTCACGGATGACTTTGTGGGGTTCAAGACTTTAGAGAAGAAAGTAACTTCAGATGTGTTGGAAATAGCAAGAGAACTAGAATTAGAAGTGGAGGTGAAGATGTGAATGCAACCTCATGGCTAAGCCTTAATGGATGAGGAGTTGCTTCTTGGGAATGAGCAAAGGAAGTGGTTTCCTGAGATAAAACCTACTCCTGGAGAAGACGCTGTAAAGATTGTTGAAATGACAACAAAGGATTTGGAAAATTACATATACTTACTGGGTAAGGCAGGAATAGGGTTTGAGATGACTGACTCCAGCTTTGAAAGAAGTTCTGCTATGGATAAAATGCTATCACACATTACTCATACTACAGAAAAATAGTTCATGACAGAAAGAGTCCATCAATGCAGCCAACTTCATTGTTGTTTTATTTTAAAAAATTGCTACACCCACCCCAATCTTCAGCACCCACCACCATGATCAGTCAGCAACCATCAACACCAAGGCAAAACTCTCTACCAGCAAAAAACTTATGACTCACTGAAGGCTCAGATGATGGTTAGCATTTTTTAGCAATAAAGTGTTACTTCATTAAGGTATATACAATGTTTTTATACCTAATGCTGTTGCACACTCAATAGACTACAATATAGTATAATCATAACTTTTTGGGAAACCAAAAAATTCATGTGATTTACTTTATTGGAACATTTGCTTTATTGCAGTAGTCTGGAACTGAACCCACCCTATCTCTAAGGCATGCCTGTGTATAAATCAGCATCACAAAATTCATCTGTGACTGATTTAAAAGTTATCAGAGATTCTTTCCTTCCTTTTACCCAAGCTGTTTGGTAGTACTTTTCCACATTGATTCTGGATTGACTGTGTGAAGAGGTTCACAACAAGACACATCATTAAAATCACGTAATTAAAATGTCAAAGGTTAAAGATCGAGCA
Organism: Anoura caudifer; assembly: GCA_004027475.1. Taxonomy (NCBI): domain Eukaryota; kingdom Metazoa; phylum Chordata; class Mammalia; order Chiroptera; family Phyllostomidae; genus Anoura; species Anoura caudifer. Next base: position 51,262 of record PVKU01008495.1, read on the forward strand.
TCTTAAAAGCAGCAAGAGAAAACCAGTTAGTTACCTACAAGGGAGCTCCCATAAGATTGTTAGGTGATTTCTTAATAGAAATTTTGTAGCCCTGAAGGGAATGGCACAAAATATTCAAAGTGATGAAAAGCAAGGATCTACAACCAATATTTCTTTAAGCAGCAAAGCATCATTTAGAATCAAAGGATAGACAAACAGATTCCCAGATGAGAGAAAGCTAAATGAGTTGATCACATTACATTACAAGAAATATTAAAGGGTTTTCTTTAAGAAGAAGAAAAAATATCAAAAATATGTATAATAAAATGGCAATAAATATTTATCTATTATCCACATGTTCATTGCAGCAATATTTACAATAGTCAAAATATGGAAGCAACCTAAGTGTCCATAAATTAATGAATGGATAAAGAGTGGTACAAATATACAATGGAATTTGACTCAGCCATAACAAAGAATGAAATCTTGTCATCTGCAACAATATGGATGGACCTAGAGGGTATTGTGCTGAGTGAAATAAGTCAGAGAAAGACAAATGCCAGGTAATTTCATTTAAATGTGGAATCTATAAAACAAGACAAATAAACAAGTAGAGTAGGAAAAGACTCACAGATACAGAGAACATTTTGATGGTTGCCAGAGGAGAAGGGGACTAGAGGGAAGGATGAAAAAGGTGAAGGCATTAAAATGTACAAATCGATAGTTACCAAATAATCATGAGGATGTAAAGGACAGCATAGGCAACCCAGTCAATGACACTGTAACAACTGTGTATGGTGTCAGAGAGGACCTAGATTTATCAGGGTGACCACTACATCACTTATATAAATATCTAATCATTGGATTGTATACCTGAAAATAATATAACATTGTGCATCAGCTCTAATTGAAAAAATAAAAAATTATTAAAAAGAGGAAAAATAATAAAGTAATAAAAATAAAACAGAGGCTCGATAATTGCTTTATGCATCGCGGCTTGCCCACTCTTGCTGCTCTCCAGAGTCCTGACAGTGACACCATGTGAAGGAGCCCAGATCAGCCTGCCAAAGACACATGTCCAGTCATTCCAGCTACCCATCCACAGCGAGCTACCTGCCTGGGCAACATGGTTCCACAAAACTTGTGAATCTAGTTGAGACAAGCAAAGAAGCACCCAGCTGAGTCCAGTGCACATTGTTGACCCACCAGAATAATGAGCTAAATAAATTGTCACTTTAACCATTATGACTTTATTGATATTTATGATCTACAGGAGTAAAAAAGGTACTAATTATAAATGTAAAATTCTATAGAATTGCTCAGCAAGAATTATAGCTTCCTATTACAAGAAATAATGCATGAGTTAAATTACTACAACTTAAATTACCTTTTTTAGAAAGCACAAAAGCTTTCTCATCGAATATAAGAATTTCTATTTTAAATGCCAAACCATTAAGAAATTTAACAGCCAAATTTTATCACAATTTTCTTCTTAGATGCTTGCCAATTATTTTTTCATAATTAGCTACTTTACTTCCAAAATTACCATTATTTCAATTTGATAAAAGTTTGTTCCTGATAGAGGAAAACTGGGTTAGGAAGAAAGTGAAATTTTACTAATCCTTATATTTTAATGATAAACATTTAACTGGGATTATGAAGAAAATAACAAATGTCTATAGAGATCCATAGATTCCATGCTAATATCTTTATGATTTCTCAAACTAAATAATATACACATGAAATTAAGAGGCACTATAATATCAAACATTATAAAAGACAAAAGACCCGTAAATAGTCTGCCAACTTTCTGCTTTCTAGCTGTATAGAATTCAAACACATCAAAAGCTGTATAGCAAGTTACATAACACAGAGGTGGGCAAAAGTGGGCTAACAGTTATGAGTATGCGAAATACTGAGTTAATGAAGCTGCTGTAATAAAACATAACCTGCATGTCTTTTTCCACAGGAACAATTTGTCCACCCTTGTACATAACTGAAAAAAACAGTTGGAGACTTGCAGAAACTTCCAAATTACATTTATTTTAGCTAAAAATGAATGACTGTTTTAAAAATTTACTTTCTGTATCACTCACGTAGCACTACAAATAAAATTACTTTGCTTTCCTTCCTTATCACTTAAACTACCCTATAGCACAGCTTCAGAGAATGGCTGACTTCTTTTCTAATGGTCAGATAGGAGGAAAACAAGAATTTCTCAGTAATTGAAGGTTTTTAGAACCATTTGCGTTTGTGTATTTATTTCCACATGAATTAAAACTGCATTGATAAATTCCAGGTTTGGCTGGTATCCAGCTGGGGAAATAAAGAAAACATATGAATTTTTCCATGTATTCTTACTAATGGAGAATGTGACACAGTTGTAATTATCTGATTGAAGTTTCCACCGGTCATATGTTTTCAAAATGCTCCGTAACAAAAATAAGCAAATATATTTGCTAAACACTAAACATATTCAAAGAAAATCTTTCCAAATCAAAAATCAAAAATCATTAGTACTTGTGACATCATGAGGGTAAATAAAGTGGTACAAAGTTCCTGTCAGACCAACAACTGCAAAATGTGTCTAAGATTGCCATCTTGAGTGGAATTTAGGATAATGCATTTTGAAAACCAAATCAGCAAAAAAAAAAAAAAAAAAGGGGGGGGGTTAAAAATTGCCCAGCACAGTTATCCTCACACAAAAAATTAACATCATTTTTCTTGTACAAGCAGAGAGATTAGCATGGTTTTTCAACCCACATCCTATTCCTCCTTCTTCTCATACCAGTATTTTGTACACATTCTATAAGAAATTAGCCTCCTGAACAAAATATTTTTAATGAAGAGAGTCTGAGAGCCATTGATATGTGAAGAAATGTTTCTCTCCAGGCTCCCTTCTCACTGGACCTTTGTCTTCAGTCTTGCTACTTCTCCTTCTCTTCCTTTTCTTTTCCTTGCAATTTTTCTCAAGTTCTCACACTCATCATTTCCAGAATACTTGCACTTATTTGGGTAGGCAGTGATGGGGCTGGGGAGGGGGTGGGCTGGTTGGAGGGTTGGAAGGAACACACAGATTTTCTCATATGGTACTAAAATGCTAATGCCTAATTAGCCTTAACATGTTGTTTTTCCCTACATTTCAAAAGGGACAAAATCCTATGACCAAAACAGATTTCAAGGTGGGTTAATTAAAATTACTATCTTAGATCAGGAGGGTCACCCCTAGGCCAGGGCCTCCTTCCTTTGGAATATATTTGGTGATCCAGTCACAAGACCAAATGCGTGAGAAGCATCCATCACCTTGAGTTAACATTCCAAGTCAAGCTAGGTTTGTTCATCTCAATTTAGTCCTTTCATCATAATTTTAGAAACTAATGGGGTGTAAAAGACACTATAAAAATGCACCTACTGAGAAAGACCAGTATGGTTCCTGCTTCCTCTCAAGAAACGTTTCTCTGGTGAAGACTACATCCTCTCCTCCAGGCTTCAAAACCCTTCAGGCCAAAGGTTTTAGGGTAGCTCCCCCAAACCTTTAATGTTTCTTATTAGAAGCACCCTTCTCCCTGGTCCCTGTACCACCTCTAACAGGGATTATGTGCAGGAGGGGCCACAGAGAAATTCCTTTCATCTTTGTGTTTTAATGGAAACCTGGTCATCCTCTCCCAAATAATAGCTACTTTTCTACAATTCCTTTATCACAGTGTGTGTGCGTGTGTCTGTGTGTGCAGTCTGTGTGTGGTATGTGTGTTCTGGTTCCTCACTGCGTGCAGCAAAACACTGTTATTGTTTTCCATTTTCCGCCCAACAGTAACCCCAGATGCTGTGAAGCGTGGGCTGTCAGACTATCTACATGTTCAGCGGGAGTCAGCATGAAGCCCTGTTTAAGAGGGCAGGTTCTGGAGCCCCGCTTCCTGAGATTGCAAACGCTTCCCATATTTGCCATGCCTCATTTTCCTCACCATACAATGCAAAGTCTAGTACTTGCCTTACAGAGATATTATGAGGCTTAATTAATTCATATTGAATATTTACACTAAGTGCCTAGCATATAGCAAGCACTCCATAATTCGGCCACTATTACTGTCACCTGCTGCTCAAGTGTATGATAGTTTTACTGTTCATGCCCCTTTGTCCTGCCTGGAATGTTTTTCACGTCTGGACAGGTCTCCAAGTATAAACTAGATGTCACTTTTCCCATGATGTACTTCTTTGTCCCTTCGGCTGGGTAATTCCTAATCCCATGTAACCCCCTAGCTCTTACACACCTCTTTGGTGTTCATCATATTACACTCCGCATTAGTTAGCTCCCGATTAGAAGGTGAACCTCTCTGGCCTGAAGGCCACATTCACTTTTGTTTCTTGATAATGTTTTCACATAAGGGACCCTGAAAAAATCATTAGATTTAACTACAAATATTATAATTTACTATATTAGGGGCCCATATTAGAAGTCAATATTCCAAAACTTACTGATCCCATCTTTCGGGACTCTCCTGTTCAGTGCTTTAAAGCAAACGTAATGACCCAACTTCCTTGTACGTAAGTAGAAAGCGACAACTATCATCAAGACAAGGCTGCTGGGCAGGTAATTTGCAGAAGAACTTTAATTGTATTAACTCTTCTGCAGATTGACTAAAAAGGAAAAAATAAACAAATATTTTTGAAGGCATTGAAGAGCCAACTAAAGCAGGCAGGAACTAGACAGGACTTGACTGGACAATCTCACCGGGTGACCTCTCCCCTGACACAGCCTATTCAGAAAGCTGCAATATCATTGGCTTGGGGTGAGAGAGGATGGCGTTTAGGATGCCAGAGTGGCTATAAATTAAGAAGGAAAATCCCAGAAATGAGGGTCACGAGGAAGAAGCCCTGGATCTGGGTATAAGTCCTGGGCTGATCTCTGAGCTGCAGCCCAGGAGAAAGCAAGAGCTGGAAGTCTGAGGACTCAAAGCAGGGATCTCTTCTCCTTACCACAGAGATCAAAACTTGGGGTTTGAGTCCTGCCCAGTTTAAGGTGTTTGGAAAACATGTTGGGCTTTCTATCAACATGGACTAACAAAGAAACCCAAGCCTCCACAAGTTCAAAGGGATCAGCCAGTCATCTAAAGACCTTTTTCTACTACAATGAGAATAAAATATAATCATACAGGCAGGTGACAGGCACTTAAAAATATCAGTTCTATTATTTCAAGAAGACGAATGAAGCATAGAATTTGTGGGTGGGAAACAGGGAAAATGACTGCTACTACAGAGTGAAAGAAAAAGCGACTAGCACCCAGTTCAGAATAAGAGGATGTGTTAGACACGATAAATTATAAAATATTATAAAACATGAAGTTATTTGCAAACAAAATGAAACCATGATATTTGAATAAACTTTTAAATAAGGGAAGTCTTTTATTTATTCTTATACAGAATAGATTTACTTAAAAATTGAGTTTAAGTGACATTAACCACAATACAATTTTAGAAGTCAAATAAATCTATTTTCCAGAACAGTTATCTAACAAAATATAAAACTTCAAAGCATGTAGAACATATATTTTTTTAAAGATTAAGCTTTTCCAGTTAAAATTTTTAAAAAATTCCAATGTATGTCATGCTTAACTGACAATTCACTTAAAATTGGAGTCTCTTTGGAAAAACTAAGTATTAATTTTCAAACAACTCTGCTCCTCCATTTTGTAGCAGAAATCATTCTCATTAAAACAAAGGTCTTTATTTCGATGGAAATTAATATGGTTAAAAATCCAATCCTGAGGGATTTTCCCCCCTTATTTCCATATGTGCACACCCCTCACTTTGAGACCCCACCACAAAGACGAGAACGGAAGACCCAATGGCAAACGGAAGATTATCTGCCTCTGGAAGACCCCAAGCGAGTGTGGGCCTCACGTTCCTGACTGTACAAATAGGGAGTATAGCTGCAATCTCCGTAATCGTTTTCTTTCTAAAATGCTACAAACGTGAAGGTAGATTGTGTGCCCCGCCCCCAAGCTGAGAGTAGATAATATGGATTCTGAGTCAGCCTGCCTAGGTTTGAATACGAGCTCAGCCAGTTATTTTGCAATCTCTGGAAAAAATACTTACTCACTTTAATGTCAGTCTAGATCCTCATGTCAACATAGAGTAGATAAATTAAAAATATTACTGATCCCAGAGGGTTATTATGAGGCATAAATTATGTGGGTAAAGCAGTCACTTAAAACAGTGGCTGATACAATACTATATGAATTTTCAAATTTGTCACTGTTATCACTATGCCAAAAGATCTTGACTATGCCATAAAAGAAGTAAAAAAATAATATATTAGGTTAAATCACCCAATACATGATTATAAAATACAAGTGATTTTTTAACATTTGCCTTAGCTTAATACATTTAACATATTTTGAATGACATAATAAACATAGATGCTAAAAATTACTTTGTAGTTCAAAATTTAAAACTGAAAAAGTTAATTGACAGTAAGAAAGTTTGTAATACTTGGAAACATAGCACAATATCACCACCTGGTGGATAGTGCACTTAAAACAATTTTGTAGACTGCACACCCTATTCATCTTTGGGGGTGGGGGGAACCTTTTCAAAAGAAGCACATTCTCTTCATTAATGTCATGGAAATTAAAATGATAGGAAACAGATGAAATACTGCATTAGCAGTACTCTCAAACACTACAGCTAAAAATATCTTGTAAGTTGTATTTCTCAACTTTGTTCCTAAAACAAACAGTCTTTGTTCAGAAATTTAAAGTGTATCATAGACAGGATGCAAGTCACCAACTATTTCACCATGACTTACCAATTAATGCAAAAAAATTAGCTGTAACGAACTTATACATTTCAAATCATAGGATTTGAGGCATCTTAAAAAACCTATTCTACCTACTTACCATCTGAACTTCTGAAGCATCCCTGATGAACAGAAATCTTGCCTCCACTGAGCAAGCAGACTTACTTTTCTCTGGGTCCATTTTCCCACAGAGACTAAACGATTAGAGAATGTACATTTTTCATAAGTTGAAATCTGCTGGTCCTTGACTTATACTTTAGGGAATATAGAATATTCCAAATCTTCTTCCAAATAATTATTCAATTATGAGGGCAGGTTATCAAGTTATATCGGCTTCTCCAAGTTAAACATCCCATATATTTATTCTTTTAGCCATGTCCCTTACAACATAAAACACTCACCACCTGTTCACGCTTCTTTAAAGTTTCTAGCGCTTCTAAAAATGACTACAACCAGTACACAAATAATATGCCATGAACGGTCTGGCAGAGTGAGGATAGGATTACCACCCTCCTCTCCATAGTCTGTTCTCGTAATGAAAAACTCTGAGGGCAGAGTAGCCATCAGGAAGTCTTAGGAATCAGACCAAGCTATGAAGTGACAGCAGTGACTGCTGCAGGTTACCTTATCTGTTGATCTGGTTTCTCCAGAAAACAGAAATCAACGTCTGCCTCAGAGGGGCGTGAGTATGATCCAATGTGATAGTGACTCAGCCAGCCAGTGGCATCACACTCAGCACGCTGCAGGTGCTCTATAAATGATAGCAATGAGTTTTGCATGTGACACACACACACACACACACACACACACACACACACACACACACACACGGTTCAACTGAACTGAACTGAGTTTCCTAATCAGTGTGAAAATTCAATACAGTATTTAATATTTTGTCATTAGAAAAATACCGTATTTCTTTTGGTCAGATGATGATACATTGACCTCAAACTAACACTAAATTCATCACATGAATATTTTTTATAAAGCGCAATATATTCTTGGATTACTTCACTGTGGCAAAATCTCTTACCCTAGAAATGATTTCCAAACATCAAAGAATTTAGTGCTGGATTCATTTAGTGCTGAATATGTTTTTTTGAAAAATGTAACTTCAATATATCCTTTATAGTAACTTTTGTAGGTATACAAGTTTTAATATATTAAAAACATTTGTCTTGTCAATATTTGAATACATAAAAGTACCCTAAATAAGATAATTAACAATTATCCCTACAGCAGTAAAATTCAGCCTAAAAGACAAAATATGTATAATTGGTTGAAAATTCTTTTCATTAAATGTCTAATAACCATCAATTGTATTATAATGGTCAAAAGTTACTTTTCTGACTTTAAGCAGCAATTTTTAAATCACATCCTATTATAAATATATAACATATTTATAAGAAACGTAAGTATTAGGCACTATAGTAAATAAAAACATTTAAAACTAGATCAAGAAATTTAAGCAAAGTTTAGGATGGCTCTCGTTATAAAATATGTGATTTATTTCCTAAAACTAGCTAATGGTTATACATTTTTTTCTAGGATATTTACTTCTCTGTATAGTAGAAACTTCACTCAGTATCCATTTGGTCAATACTTATTATGCATTTGTGAACCTTTTGGAAATATGGCAGGGGCTAAATTCGTTTTGAAGTAAGGCTAGCAATGTGCCAGGTGCTGAACGGTTATGACAAACACTATCCTCATTTGAAATGAGGACCAGATATGAAACCATTTGCCTTATTGAAACCAAAGCCATTATCAAATACAGAAAGTCTGAACTGTCATGTTAAATTCCTAAGTCATGTTTAGACTTCCATTAAAATTTTTTCATGTTATTAGCATGATACATTTCGTTTCATGTTTTAAAGAAATGCTGATTGCTTTAAAGAAATAAATGCTAACTTAATGAACATGAATTTAATTCTTTATATGAACATTTTATTGAGAATTGAGTCTACACAGATACAGAGAACATTTTGACAGTTGCCAGGTGGGGGTTTTGGGGGAATGGATGAAAAAGGCAAGGAAGTGTACAAACTGGTAGTTACAGAATAGTCACAGGGATGTAAAGTACAGCACACAGAATATAGCCAACGTTACAGTAACTATGTATGGTGCCAAATGGGTACTAAGTTTATTGGGGTGACCACTTCATAAGTTATATAAATGTCTAATCATGGGGTTGTACACCTGACACTAATATAATATTATAATCAACTGTAATTTAAAAATTAAAAAAATAAAGTGCATCTAATACAATAGCTTCCTATTTAGGGGTATAAGTAAAAATTGAGGATCTCTTTTCTTCCCGTGTCTTCAATTGCAAAGAAAAAAATGGAAAGTGGCCGTTCAACTGCCATTGGAGTCAAGCCCCTCATCAGTCAAACACACAATGTACTACAGTATGCTACTGATTTGTTAGAAATCAACTGCATCACACTTTCCGTATTAAGGTACTTTATGACAGACTAAGCACATTCCAGAGGCCAAGATTGCTAACAAAATAATTTCTCCTGCCAAATGACATGCTATGCTTAACCTTAGAAGTACTACATTTCTAAATAATTTAACTACACAGTCAGATGCACTGGAAAAGATTTCTGGGCACCCACTAAGAGAAAATATAAATAATATGTGAGGAAACACAGCATACTTGAACCTTACTAATGCTCTATAAAGACAATATGTACACTCTATCTATGAAATTTGATGTAAGGAAAAAAGGTTGGTTTGCACAGGTTTATTATTGGGCCTAAACATGTATGGACTAAATCTTTTTGACATCCTTTACTATAACCCTACTTACACACTTCAATATAATTTCAAGGCTCCACAGGCCCTCTAGCTTATCAATACTTGTTTTACAATCACCTTTCAATCAAGAAATTAGTCTAATTTTTTTAAACTTCATATTGAAAATATCTATTTGGTAACTCTTTAAAAACATTTAAAACACAAAGAACACTTAGGATATGTCTCAAAGCAATGCTCTATAGCACCTTGTAATTCACAGCATTCTTTTCTAAAATGTTAAGTACTGTATTTTATGTACTTTATAGAAAACATTTAAGATTAACCTATTTTCTCTGACTCCAGATTTTTCTCCAAAACATCTCCTAACATAATAGGAACTTAAAAATTAACTGCAATAGCCCTGGGTGGGTAGGTAACCCATCCTCCCCCTTTCCCACCCACCTCGCCCCTTTCCTCTCTCTCTGAAAACACCCTCAGGTAAGGATTAAAACACTACTTAAGCAGACAGTGCTTCCCCCTATCTACGGGGTAGAATGGTTTCCTCATTTTTGCTGGACTGGATTAGAGAGGAAAAGTTTTCCCATCAGATATATTTCTAAACATAAAAAAGACTTTTATATCAGACGAGAAAGCCAGTTTTCCTAAAACACACATATTCTTTTTTTTTCAATTCAGACTGCCACTATAAATAATAAGTTCTTTGAGTGTGCTTTCTTGTCAAATTTTAAAAAAGCTTGGATACAAATATTTGTCCTGCATCACTGTTATAACTGAAAAGTCTATCTACTTTCTCAGGACTGAGTAGAGCACAGCAAAGATTGCTATGTATTTATTACTCAACCGTACTTGTAACTTTCACCTGTCCACAATTTCATATTTGTAAGTGCAGAATACTTTCCAATTCCACTCATTATTTAAAACTCAGAGAAAAGATTATTCAACACCAAAGACAAATTTGTTCACACAGCTATTTAAAAAAGTTTACAAACATAAAATGAGGTTAAACCATGAATTCTATTCACAGTTCTAAGTTTACACGTCAACGTTAACATGTCACGATAGCACTTTTCTGTAGTGGAATGACAACCCAATGAACGTACTCAAAATAGTAGACACAGAATGCAAAAACCAATGCACAAAAAATCCAACCCAAGAAGTTTTTCTCTAATCTACAAAATAAGACTAGATCAAATGATCTAGTCTTCTGAACTTCCTTTCAATTTTAACTTTTCTTGTGCAATGGAATCAAATACCAGTTACCTTTAGTTTTGTATTTATGTGACCTTGTAAGTCAGTTGTTTTAACCTCAGTAAAGATGAAATTTATTTAAACTATCTCAGCAAAGAAATTATTTCCTACACTTTCATAAAGTTTATCCTAAAGTCTCCTTTGGTAACTTCAGTGGGTTGAAAAGTGTCCCACAAAAAGATATGTCTCCTTGGAACCTGTAAACGTGACCTTATTTGGAAAAAGAGTCTCTGTAGGTAATGCTGAGTTAATGTGGTCATGAGACCACCCTGGGTGAGGGTGGGCCTTACATCTCATGACATTGTCCTTGTAAGACAAAGATAAGACACAGGGGAAACCTCACTGAAGACAAGGGCAGAAAGACCGGAATGGGGAATCTACAAACCACCGGCCAGCGAGGGCTGCAGACGGCCTCCGGAAACTGGGACGGAGGCGTGCAACCGACTCCCCCTCAGAGCCTCCAGGAGGAACCACGCCTGCCAACACCGCCATTTCAGATTCATGGCCCCGAAAACGTGAGACAAATTTTTTTTGAGCCACCAAGTTTGTGGCAATTTGTTATGGCAGCCAAAGAAAACTAATACAGTAACGTATTTAAAAAAAAAAAAATCCCTTTTAAGAGGCATTAGCATCAACGCACTTTATCTTTGGCCATCACATATTTCACATTAGGAATTAGTGAAAGAGCTGATTCACCAAGATCAAAAACCAATCATTTAAATTCTAGGTGGAGAGAATGAGCCTCAAATTTCTAATATTTACTACTGATGAGTCTATTTTGTCTTATGATTAAAATTCTATTTACTGAAATGTTAAGCAACTTTTCAATCAAGAATATTACCTGATCATTTGTAAATATTTTTCAAACATTTTGTCTATTGCTTTCTGAAGAGAATACATAATAAGTTCCAGTATTACTGTATTTTGCCGCATGTAATGCGTACCCATGGTTTTTGTGTGAATTATATACGGGATTATTATACACATTATTATACCCATGTATAATGTGCACCCTTATTTTTCCCTTAAAAATTTAGGCAAAAAAAGTGCGCATTATACATGGCAAAATACGGGTATGATACATGCCCAGTTTTCTTAAACTTGTATCTATAAAATGTTTCCAAGCTGCTAAGTGGCCAGCAGTCCCAGAAGTATCATGAGACAACTGTAAACAATTGGATTTTCCCATTATTACTCAGGTTTATGGAGCAAGTCTTAAACTTTTCTAGGTTCTTTACCACTTCACTCCCTTGGATTTCTTATGTATGTCTAAAACACGTATATCCAATGCTTAAAAATAAAATCTGATTGATCTGAGGATCACCACCGTGCCTAAAAGAAAGTCCATAATTTTTACCTGCTCAGTTGCTCCTATAGGAATGCCAAACACTAAATCTATTTTGAGAGTTCAAGATATCTGTGATATTACCACATAAACCTCTGAGTGTCCTGACTGTTTGGCCACTGAAAAGTCTTGTTCAGAAAGATATAAAAAGTTAGGAAATTAACAACTGTGTAGCAACCCAGCTCACAAACAAGTCTAGATATGGGCGGCAGAGGTATGTTGAGCCTATAAATAACATAAGGTAAAATAAAGTAACGAAATTCTAGCAGTTTCTGAGGTACTATAACAGCAAATAAGCATACGAAAAACATTAAGTTCCAGAAAACTGACTTTGACTTCAATGAGTCAGCTATACTCCAACCAGCAAATATATAAACCGGAACTAACAAATATTTCATAATTTCATATCTTTGAAAAACTCTTTTCCACACATAGAACGTATAATGTCTATTATCTGCTAACAAGTATTTATGAACATAAGTGAATTTCCAAACTAAAAATACAGAGACTAAAGTAAGCACAAAAAACTGAATTCTACGTTTACAAACTAAGCAAAGAAAAGTTTTCATTTTGCTAGGAGACAGCAGGTGAGGAAAGGAAAAAAACAGAGTGAAAGAGAAAAAGTAGAATAGCTGGGGAAAATGGAGACAGACTTCGTGACTGCTCCGATCGCCAACCACGATCCCACCGTTAACTACAACAAAAACACAGAACAGAAACATTAGAAGGATGTACGGCCAAGTCAGAAGGAAAAGCATACTCAGGTTCTTAAAGGACATGGAATAAACCAAAAGAAACTGAAGAATTCTCCTGAATTCTGAAAATGGTCCTTTAATAGGGGGAAGCCTCTCTTCCTTCTTCTTCTGTAGCTCAGTTTTCCAAGCTTCGGTCAGCTTTTGTGCGATGATGTTTCCCGCGCAGAACGCAGCCCAGACAATATTTGTTTGACGAAACATGAAGCCACAAAATCCAAGCAGGGCTGATGTTTTATGATTTCCATAAAGACACATCACATAGGCAAAAAGAGTAAAAAACATGGATCCTGCTTCTGTATAATAAAGGAAGTTAAAAAAATAGAGTGTAGGAAATACTGCCAGGGTTAATGTTGACAAGATCCTCTGGATACTTGAGCCAGCCTAGGAGGAAGAGAAATCACAGTTAACATTATTTTCATGCTTTTTCTGTTGAGCTAATGAAGAGACTAATTAAAAAACAAAACAAAAACTACTACATGAATCTTATTTAAACAAAATTATTTAATATTAATTTTACTTCTGGCTTTGCAAAAACACAATACATATTTATAAGAACACTTTGGAACTTTCTAGTTACACTTATCAGTTGGGAAGCCAATGAGACAATAAATGTTGATGCGAAAACTTCTACAGCCTAAAATACTTTGAATCATCCCACAACACTTAAGGAGTTATTGTGTACAAGACACTGAACTAAATTCTATGTGGAACATGTAGAGACAAATGGGAAACTCTGGTACAGGTGGTTCACTCCCCTGGGGATAAGTCTCAGCACCTTCAATAAGCATTCGCTCAGCCAGCATCACCAATCTCTTTTAAGGGCATCCCTTTAAAACTCTGCACTAGAGTTTTATGTAAATATATGTATAGCATACATACACTACAATACCCAATGATCTTAATAGTTCCTGTTGAAATTAGAGGTATTTTCTTGAAAATATTGGGCTCAATCTAAAATTAAATATCTTTCCTTAGCCTTTCTGACATACTATTTTGGAATTTGACAGTGTTCTCATCTCCTTGAATTGTAGCTTTCATTTAATCTAAATCACCAAATCAAAGCCGGCCTTGACTGAAATTAAGGGCTGTCCATTACCTTTCAAGTTCAAAACATTTAAAGATGTTCATGACTTTACTCCTATCTACTTCTCCAGCCTCACATCTCTGTACTATTTCAATCCTCTAAGTCCAAATACCAATTCCCTGCATCTGCAGCTGATGCTTTCTACTTGTGCTTATGCTTCTCCTGCCAGGATTCACTCCCACCCTAAAGCCCTATCTGTTCATCAAGATTCCGATCAGGTACCACGTTCTCTGTGAAGCCTCCTCACCCATGGCCACCCACCTCTCCCTCCCAGACAGCCTGCATTAAGTGCTGCGTTCCTTCTCTGTATCTACAGAGTATCTTTTTCCTACCTCCCTCTCATTATTTACATTACTGAAATAATCTTTAGCGTTAGATTCTGTATTATTCCCATATCACAGATGAAGACAGGGAGTCACTGGGGGTAACTTGCCTAAAGTAAGATAATTAGTAAGTGGATAGAATTCAAATCAAGGCAATTTACCTCCAGGGCCCGCATTAAGTCACACAAAAATATCTCAGTTAAAGTCTGTTTCCCCTAATGAAAATGTAACTTTCTTAAAAAAAAAAAAAAAAAAAAAAAAAAAAAAGCCTCATTTACCTCTAGTTTTAGTGCTTACACATGGAGTAAGCTCAGTAAATATTAACTCAATGGATTTGATTCATGAACAACCATTTACTTTAGATTTTATAAATATAAGTTATTCAAGTATTTAAATACACATTTCTTCTAAAATGGAGTGGGGGTCGTGCTCTAGCTTTACAAAATATACCTAAATACTAAGTATTAAAGACGTTTCCCACCAAATGTCATAAAATCAACTTATCATAATTGTGAACTTAACTGCATATGAACTTATACTAAATTACTTTGAAAACATACCTTGTGTTTGGGTTGTACCTTGCGAAAAAGCAAATACAGTAAATAGAAGTTGCCAACACTGAAGAGAAGATTCACAAATCTGAGCATTCCGATGGAGCAGACAACATGTTCGGACCATCCAAAGATCCAAGTGGCAGGTTTGACCACTCCCACTGAGAGCAGGTATAAGCCAGGCAACGTAGTAATCATGGGGTCCCACTTAAAAATGAAAGGCTGACAATGAAGCAACTGCAAGGGGACTGACACAAAGATGTGAAGGTCAAAAACATCAGGCGGCAAGAATCAGGCATTTTTAGAAGTTATTCTGTGACACAATTAAGTCCTCGGCAGATGAGATATCACCTTTAAAGAAAAGTTTTGCTTATATTTTGCTTTGTGATTAAGGTATCACCAATCAGTACACAATAACCTAAAATCAGTATCTATTCTTCAGAAGACCTACTCTTCTGAAATCTTGTATTTCAGCAATTAAGTCACAAATGCTCCAGGTTTAAAAGTGTGGAAACATCAGCTGGAACTCTGATGAGTTTGCAGAGAAAGAAGTGTTTAAAGAGATGAAACCAGAGGCTCCATAATGAAAGGTAACATGTACTGAGCCAAGAATTGTGCTAAACCCTCTGCATTTAACCCTGCAACATACCCTAGAGTAGACACCATTTTTGTCATTTTCAGACTAGTAACCTGAAACTCAGAAATCTACCAGGTCACACAACTAGTCAACAAACTTTGAGATTTAAATTCTGGTCTTTCTCTAACTAGACTTTGTATTTCTAGCCACTACTTGACACTGCCTCATCAGAGGAGGAAAAATTATATGCCTGCAGTAAGTCCTCACTTAACATGTGTGACAGGTTCTGTGATATAAATGAAACATATAACGAAACGAATTTCACACAAGAGTTAAGTTCCTACCACGTCTCTCATCAAGGTTATAAAGAATGTACTTGAAAAAGGAAGTTATTCTAGGGTCTGCTGTAATTCATTATTTTTAAATTTCTACCTCTCATATTTACATAGTTAAACATGATGCCACTTCACTAGTTGACACTTTATCCAGTTAATAAAAAGGTCCCCAAAACACTAAGGATGGAATTATAACTTATTACTTCTTGGTGGCTGAAGATAACCCCTCCTCACCCTATCCCATCCCCCCAAATACAGCGAGGTGCCTAACAGATGAGCTAAAGTGAAGTTTTCTGCTATTTCCTAGGAGCCGCCCACGGCCTCATACAGGGATAGAGGAAGAAAACCTGAGATAACTATCACCAGTTGCCATGAAAAGGAGAAGTAACTCAACTCCCTAATGTCATAACATGACTTCCTAGACTGCAGCTATGCTGTTTATTCATTCATTTAACAAACATTTCACAGATCTCAGAGACAGGAAAAAAAGATTACCCAGTTCCTTTCATGCTTTAAGGCTGGGAGGGTGGGGCAAAGGGAGCTAAGTATAAGGATGGGAGAACTAGCCCTGGGGCTGTCCTCCTTGGCTTGTCTTGGGGTGGGGACAGGGTGGGGACCCCACCTGCGAGAGAGAGAAGTGGCCCTCACAGTAGCGCTGCGCCTGCGGCAGGTGGAAAATCTCGTCCATGTAGGGCTCTCGGAGCGCCCGGCTGAAGGCGGAGAAGAGGAGACAGGACACTAAAAAGGTACAGCTCAGGGCAGCTGAGAAGTAGTAACCCTCCAGCTGCGCCATTCCTGCCCCCATAGCCACTGCCCAAGAACCCAGTCCTGGAAAATCTGTGCCAGATTCTCGAGCCTGGAAAGCTGAAATTTAAACTTGGGCTCGAAATGGGCGCGCAAGGCGGGACTGGCCGGACCGACTGAACATAGCCGGAAGGCAAAGGACGCTGGGAGGGAGCGGACGCTGAATTTCCGGAAACATCGGTTCATTGTTTCCGGAGTGACGAATTTAGGTAACGGACCGGGCTGTTGCCTAGTCAATCACGTTAATCGGGGCTCATTGAGTGGTCAGAACCTCAAGGAGGGCGGGTCTCAGAAGAGCCTGCAAAGCGATGAAGAAGTGCAGCTTCCTGCTTGGAAAAACTAGAAGCTGCTTGTCTTGCAAGTTGGTCAGCTTTTTCCCTGCTTGTTTCCATGGCTTAACCAGGAGGTGGCGTCATTGTCTCACTTTTGCAGTCCCTAAGCTATGAAAATGTGCACATACCCCTCGCTCCCCTCCAGTTATTTCTGTATTCTGTTAAATGATGTGAATTACCCAAACTTGCAACTCCAAGGCATTTGATTTCATCAACTCTGGAGGGTGGGAGAGGAGCGTAGGTTTTGGAAGCTAATCTGAAGGCCTGGAGAGACTATTCACTTTTAATGAACTTAACTAATTAGAGGATTGTTTAAGTTAAAAGAGAAGCATTTCAAAATGCCCATACTCTCAAAGGGGATTAATTAATCGCCATTCATAGTACACCCTGACAGCCAGATCACAGTACTCTATGGGAGTTGGAGAAAGCAATTATTTTTGAATTTGGGGTGTTTTCCATACAGAAGGCTTTTTTTTTTTTTTTTTTTTTTTGCCTGTGATTGTTCTTGTTAATTTATTAAAGCATTCCATTTTTCCTACTAAATAATAAGTGGAAGCATCCTAATGGGTGGCATTATGTATGACTTATATTTGTAGCCCCCAAAATGCCTTTCACACTTTATGCCGTTAAATCTGTAGGCTTTTACAGCTAAACTTCGCATATTTCTCGTACTGGGACTTGGGAGCAGAAGGTGAAAATATTTGAAGAATGGTGAAGATAAATTATGTCTTGGAATTTTGCCTTGGGCATAGTTGGCAATGTTTTGTAGAAAAATGATCTCTTGGGTAACCCCAGTCAGGTCGTGTTTGTCAAGAATACATCCTAAAAGGAGTCAGATTTGTTTAGAATTGCAACCCTCAGCTCTTTCCCTGGGTCAAAGCTAATTCAGGCTCTCCCAATTTAGGCAAGTTTATCAAATTAAATTGACTGCTTCTCTACTGAGTCTCTGCTATTTCCTCATTAGCCAAGAGGGGTAAGAGGTGAATTAGGGGTGGGACAGGAATTTATTTAAACCATTGGAATAAAATCAGGTCAGGATCCTACTCTGATGTGATTCTTAGCTTTGTATTCCTTATAAGCTCCTATTTCACTGAGTATGTGTTGTACCGATCTGTTTGAGATTATGCCCCATTGATCCAATCTTCAAGAGGTTGACGGGATCTATCAGCAATTGGCCCCAGATCCCATGACTTGCTCAGTTGTGATATACTTATTGGGAGACGGGGGGATATCTTTTTCCTCTAACCTTTAAATTTTCAACTGGGACATCTGTAACAAAGATCAACAAAAGAAAGGCATACGAATTTACCAAACATAATTTTATGTGACACTGAAGCCTTCATAAAAAAGTAAAGAACCAAAGAAACAGTTAAACCTAAGTGTTTTTATGATAGGCTTGATGATGATGGGAAAGTTGTGGAAGGATATGCTAGTGTTGTAAACTGGAGGAAACTTAGCAAGACCTGTTTAATCATTTTCTTCCTTACCCCATTGATTTCGGAAATAAGGATCTTCTTTCCCCTGGTTGTAGGAAGGGCATCTCCCAAATGAAGATTTTATGACCTTCTTCAGGGAAAGACCAGAAAAGCCTTCCTGGACATCCTATTTTTCAAGGTTCTTTAGTTTTGAAATATTTGATATGCCAAGGTGCAATATTTTGGGTTAGCATGTCCTGAACGTGGCCCTCAACCCCTACTCCATTGATACCCTGCAGCTTACTGACCTTCCCTGGAAATACGGGGCATTTTTTGAAGGTAGTAGAATGAGGGCAGACATTTCTGCTACACAATCTGTCCATAATAATTGCCACCAATAGCTTTACCCATTTAAGGTCATTAGAAAGTTTCAAGGAAATGTGGAGTTTTAGGATTGTGACAGATCTTTATTAATAATCTACCTGATTTTATTTTGCAAAAGAAGCTGAAGTTAAAATAATTTACCTGAACTCACATAGGAAATTAGTGGCAGATCTATGGGTAAAAATTAGAATGTCAGACCAAGAGTAATAAAATAATCCTATAACCTTATGGTTTAAAATAATCTGCCATTTACACTGAAGTAATGTTTCAGTAGTCCCAATAACCTTATATTAAAATTCTATGCCTTATGTTTCCATCCACCAAATTGAAAACACAGGTTTCTTTTTTCTTTAAATGCCCATATTCAGACTAATCGTATCAACATCTTCTGGGGAGCTTTCTAAGAAACTAGATTCCAGGAAATTATCTCAAGCCACCAAAAAAATAATCTTCAGATTTGGGAACCATCAGTACATATATTACCTTAGGATGCTAAATAATCATATCAGCCCAAAAGATGTCTTCACAGAGTACTCCACCAGTTTGTTGGTGAACTACTTTTACTATCTACAAATTGGTAAAGTTGTTTTCACTTGTCCACTTTGGGATTACCACATCCCCAATAACCTAAAAATGCCTTCCAAGGTCTGCCATTAAATGAAGACCTCACAATAAAATAGCTATCTCTGAGGATTTTAATGAAGAAAGTTTATTTTATTAGGCCTATCTTTCAAAACTGGATCACCATTAACACTTGCTTTATATTTCCCATTAAGGATTTCAACCCCAGTTTTGCATAGGAGTTTATTTTGTGAAAAACGTTTATTACTAAAATGGGCAATTTTATTATCATTGAACATCAATTAAGTTCTCTTTTTGTGCTACCTACTTGAAATGCTAAATATAAAAAAGTTATGGCAAAAATGGGCAATTTCTATTGAAGATCTAAAGATGGTATGCACAAGAAATAACTCTTCATTGGTTTAAGGTATTAAAGTTTTGCATTTAAAATTTTATTTTCAATTACAATTTACATTCAATATTATTTTATATTAGTTTCATGTGTACAGCACAGTGGTGAGGTAATCCTGTATTTTATAAACTGCTCCCCCCAACACTGAATGTTTCCAGTGCCCACCTGGCACCATACATAGTTATAGCAATATTATTGATTATATTCCCAATGCCGTACTTTATATCCTCATGACTATTCTGTAATTAACAATTTGAACTTCTTACTCCCCTCACTTTTTTTCTTTGCCTTTCAACCCCCTGCCCTCTGGCAGTAGTCCATCTGTTCTCTATATCTATGAGTCTGTTTCAATTTTGTTTGTTCATTTATTTTGTTCTTTATATTCCACTTGTAAGTGAAATCATATGGTATTTGTCTTCTTCTGATTGACTTATAGGTCCATCTATGCTACTGCCAAGGCTAAGATTTAATTCTTTTGTGGTTGAGTAATATTCCATTATATACATGTACCACCACTTTTTTATCCACTCATCTATTTATAGGCCCTTGGGTTGCTTCCATATTTGGCTTGTAAATAATACTGCAATGAACATAGGGGGTGCATGTATCCTTTAGAATTAGTGTTTTGTGTTTCTTTGAATATATACCCAGAAGTGGAATTGCTGGGTATAAGGTAGTACCATTTAAAATTTTTGAGGACTCTCCATTTTGTTGATGGTCTCCTTTCCTATGCAAAACTTCAGTTTGATGTAGTCCCACTTGTTATTTTTTTCTTTTGTGTCCCTTGCCCAAGTAGCTATGTCAGAAAAATATTGCTGAAAGAAATTTCAGAGGTTTTACTGCCTGTATTTTCATGGTTTTAAGTCTTACACTTAAATTGTCAATCAATTTTGAGTTTATTCTTGCATAAGGTGTAAGAGGTGGTCTAGTTTCTTTCTTTCTTTTTTTTTTTTTGTTTGAATGTGTCCAATTTTCCCAACACCATTTATTGAATAGACTGTCTTTACCTTGTTGTATGTTCTTCCCTCCTTTGTCAAATATTAATTGCCTATTTAAGTGTGGGTCTATTTCTGGCCTCTGTATTATGTTCCATTGATCTATATGACTGTTTTTATGCCAGTACCACACTGCTTTGGCTAATATAACGTGTAGTACAATTTGATACCAGGCAGCATGATACCTCTAAATTTGTTCTTCTTTCTCAAGACTGCTGTGGCCATTTGGGATCTTTTGTGTTCCCATATAAATGTTTGGGACATTTTTTCTAGTTCTGTGAAATATGCCTCTGGTATTTTGGTTGGAATCTTAGATTGCTTTGTGTAGTATGGACATTTTAATAATGTTAATTCTTCCCATTCATGAGCACAGTATATGCTTTCATTTATCTGTATCTTCCTCAATTTCTTTCTTCAGTTTCTCATAATTTTCTGAGTACAGATCTTTTACCTCCTTGATTAAATTTATTATTAAATATTTTTGAGGCAATGGTAAATGGGATTGTTTTCTTAGTGTCTTTCTTCTCTCTCTCCCTCTTTCTTCTCTCTCACCATAAGTAAGGTCTCCTGCCAGCACCATTTATCCCAATTTACCCTCTTCTACTCCTCCAACACCCATTCCCTCTGGTAATCACCATACTGTTGTCTATGTCTATGAGGTTTTTTCTTTGCTTAATCACTTCATCTTTTCCATCAGCCCCCAAACCCCTCTCCCCCAACAGCTTTCAGTCTGTTCTCTGTATCTATGAGTCTATTTCTATTTTGTTTGATAGTTTATTTTTTATAAGATTCCACATATAAGTGCAATCATATCATACTTATCTTTCTCTGACTTATTTTGCTTAGCATGATACTCTCCATTCATCCTGTTGCCAAAGTAAGATTTCCTCCTTTTTTATGGCTAAATAGCATTCCATCGTGTAAATGTATCACAGCTTTTTATCCATTTATCTACCAATGGGCACTTGGGCTGCTTCTAGATCTTGATTGTTGTGAATAACACTGCAAAGAACATAGGTGCATATATTTTTTTGAATTAGTGTTTTAGGTTTCCTCGGATATATTCCCAAAAGTGAAATCACTGGGTCATAAGGCAGTTCCATTTTGAATTTTTTGAGGTAACTCCATACTGTTTTCTACAGTGGCTGCACCAATCTGCATTCCCACGAA